>DWEE01001758.1:0-12636 GCA_018245755.1 Parelbella macleannani
CGGCAGTCCATCAAAACGCTAATTTCATATTTAAGGACCTAATATGTAGGTTAGGTATGCTGTCGGCTGTCGCCTGTGAAATAAAATACTCGTATTCAATGAAAAGAATTTATTACTTCCTGTCGCATTGGCTCACATTTGATGTTACTCATTATTGAAACATTTCACTGGGGCTTTTGCAAATACTATGGTAGTAACATATTATTAAGTTATCCACGAAACACGTGCTCCTCGCCGCCCGCACCCGCGCGGCTCGGCCAGGCGTTTCATGAAAACGGATTAAAGGATGTTTTCTTGATTTATATATAACTATTACATTTTTCATTATTATTGGATGTGTTCGTATTAAAGAAGTCGCGAGTCGTAATTCGTTTCGGATTAACTTAAGTAATAATATAATAATTAATCACAATGCCCGATTTTTTACTCCATTGTAAATACAATCGGAAATAGAAACCAAAACTTATTGCTACCGAAAAGAAATACAAACGTCCACATCGCACTGCTCGCAGCGGCCTCGCTGCAAGTGCCGGGTAAAGCAGAGACTAGTCAAACTTACAATTACGAAATCAATACTTTGGTCGTTGTGCCATTTTTTTTAAGGTTTCAACACTTTTTCAATTTTTTTACGGTTTTATACTTTTTATGATCCCTACATAGTATTACACTAGGAGCAAGCGTCGCGGTCGATATTGTCGGTGCCAGCAGCAGCGGCAGCAGCGGCAGCAGCGGCAGCAGCGGCAGCAGTGCCGCCCCGCAGCGCGCCACCTGCGGACGGACAGTCGTGCGGACAATCGTCAACATTTAATTCGGCTCGATGTTAATATTATTGGTACCAATTGTTTCCTGTGCCGAGCGCTCCGGCCGGCACCTACTGCCTCCTGCCTGCCGAGTACCAGCCGACTGCAACATGTGATCTCCTCATATATTGGAAGCCAACATGTTGCCGAACGAAATGATCGTGGGAACGTTTTTATTTAAATCTTGAAATTATCAATACGTCCTACTTTATAAATAAGGGTACATATTTTACCCATTTTAATTAGTCTTCTTGGCGTCCTTCGTCTCTTCCTTGGGTTGTCCCTTGCCCAGCAGCTTGGCCAGCGAGTCCCAGATGCCGCCCATGAACAGGGCGCAGAACAGGTTCTCGAAGGGAACGAAGGGGTCGTGGATGCCCAGCAGGATCGACGATAACTGGTCGACGAAACATGAAGGATTATGAAACTTTCCAAATGTATAGCAGATTTACGAAAAGGTTTACCCGCAGCTAAGGGTGAATCTGCGGTCACCGACCTGCCTCAAACGGCTCCCCGCATTCGAGACTGAAACTTGAACACCTAGTGCGAGACGAGAACATGAGACACTAAGTCCGAGACACACATGGGCACTATATAACATCATATTGCAGCTCTACTCGCCGCATACAGGATGCACGAGTACTATTTTTTAAATTCCATATTACTATACCTGTGCAAAATATTTCTAACGAGAAACAAACTCAAAGCTTAAAGTGATTTTCCAGTAATCCACAAGTATCACAAGGAATGTACTAGCAAAATATCGAAAAGTTTGGATATTCGTTTGAAGCTCAAGCCCAGCACGGCTGACCGTGGCACACGAGAGCGGCCCATGCCCTGAGCGTTATTTGATGCGGTTTGCTTGCTTGCCACTTATAGAAAACACAGTCTGCAACCGCGTCAGGCCCGCCCTGAACGAATGGCAACATCAAACCCATACCTTAAAGTAGACGAAGAAGATGACGATGCCGAAGTAGACTAGCGCGTGCGGCGCGGAGATGAGGTCCGTCTTCTTGTCCAGCACGAATATCACGGACGCCACCAGCGACGCTTTCGTATAGCTGAAATTGATGCAGCAAATCGTGAGTAGTTATCATGCTTTTAGGCAGCACACAGCCGTCCACTTTACTGCGGAGTGGAAGGTCGCTGAGGCCACTGTCGTTTGGCACGTAGCCGATCGGCAGCGCGGTACTAATACTAGAGGTAGACGTAGAGTATCAGCGGATGACTCACAAACTGGGCTGCATGGTCTCCATGGCGGTGGGCGTCCAGGCGCCGCGGATGAGCCGTTCCACCAGCTTGGTGAATCCGGCTCCGTTGCCTTTCAGCGTCCCTGAAGTGTTGTACACTTTGTATCAGTTTTTGTTTTACGTGTATCGTTTAGATCTGGATACAAATTCGGAGTTACACCTCTTCACAAAATGTACGTTTTATAATTACATATCACTGGCAATAACGGTGATGAAAAACATTATAAGGAAACCTAGTACTAAACCTTAGCGTTCTTAACCACACCTTAGCGTTAAAGGCGTAAGTAAGGTGTCTGTAAGGCGTGTGAAGTGTACCAACATGTTCTTGGCCAGCGTGGCAAGCCCGGGAGCAGCGGGGAACGATAAAAGGGTCGGAAGAAGATATATACTATAAGTAGTGTTTGACTGCAAAAGACAAGCATACTGGCCACTGTTTATATTGACTATATTGACTGGCGGAAGTGAAAGGGCGAGGGTTTCCTGAAGGTCAATATGTGTTATAACTAACCGACGATTATCATAATAACGTAGGCGTTGGGGTACAGTTTGGCGGCGTGAGTGACGCCGTCATACACCTTCTTCGCCCGATATATTTCCTTCATGGCTGACGCGGCCACTTTCACCGGCAGGAACTTGGCCACTTTGTAGCCCACGTCGAAAGGTGTGTAAAACACCACGTACCTGGAAAAAAGCATTTGTATACTTTTATTAGTGTACAGTAGACAGGAGCTGGGCTAATGATAGGGCAAGGCAGTGCCCGATATGGCACGGGGATCAATACAAAAATTTGGTGGTGGCCAGAAAGAAATATGTGACATTCATTGAAGTATGTTTCATTGGAAAAATATGAAATATTACGTTGTTCCATTAATATTGAAAATCGATAATGATGATAATAAAGATGTACCTCTAAAATGGCCGCATTGTCGCCTGATTTGACAGTATCAGATCTTGTTAAAACAACATAAGGAGCGCTTCGGTGAGAAATAGAACAAAACGTTTTGTCGTCTGTGTCGTATGTCAACCTTTGCTAAAAAAGCCTAAAAATAGAATTTCAAGATAGTTTTTCTTTGTGATTTTGTTGCAGATTCAAATATTTTTGTTTTTACAAATATGTAAATAATATTAGGTCCTTACAAATTAAATTAGCGTTTTTTACGGAGAAAATGAAACGGAAAACAAAATTACGAAATAATATATTTAACCAATCGAAATATGTACCATTACAGATAGAATAGTAGTAGTCATAGGTAGTTTCATTGATTCCATTGCTGAATAAATTGTGGAAGCGAGAATCAACAATTTCTTTGAAGGCGATTTGGACTGTCTTATCGGAGTTGAAATTTTTCCTTAATAATAAATTTTCCAAATGCTGAACAAATTATAGTCTGTTAGAGCAAAGTCCGGGGAGTATGGTGAATATCGGAGACTTTCCAATCGTAGCTCCTAGAATTTAGCAATCGTCTGTCTTGAAGTATGGAGTCTAGACTCTAGCGTTGTCATGACGCAGCAGTTGGCTAGAGCAATTGATTACTGACCAGTCTCGGTTGTTTAACGGCTAGCTTTTCCATCATGATTTCCAATTGTTGACAGTACCTACACTTTTGCAGTAATCGACTGACCAGATCTTAGGAAGTTGTTGTGTATGACACTAGCTCTAGACCACCACACAACCACCATTACCCTTTTCTGAGTTAATTTTCGCTTCGGACAGGATTTGACCGATTCACCTGGTTTCAACCATTGTGATGAGCGTTTCCGATTGTCGTACAGGATTCACCCCTATATATTTTTTATTATAAATATATTTAAATATTTTTTTTATGTAAATATTTTTTACGAAAGACAAAAATTATTTGTCAAAAAATCTCATAATCTAGCTTCTTCAACGCGTTTTTATTTAAAAAAAATGTTATAAGTTACTTGTGTTGGTAACTTTTGATGAATTCTTGAATAATTTAATATTCCAAGCGACGAAGTCGCTGGCAAAAGCTAGTTTCTGAATAAAGTTACGTCACACGAAACAATCTAGGCAATTTCGATAGTCTATTTTTTATATACCTCTAAGTTTCACCCAACATGCAAGCAGATGAAACATTTTTGCGCCTCCCTTAAAGCTAGGTTACTCTCATATTTAACACTCGCGCGATAAAAGTTTACGAATTTGGAAGCTAAGTTGTTTTTTCTTAAGAGATTCGAGCGGCACCGAGATCAATTTGTCAAGTGTTATTGGATTAGTATTTTCATTCATCCTAGTAGAAAGTAACTTTCAAAGTATGTCTTGTGGGTCTTTATAATTTTTTGTGCTATAATAGAGAAGTAAAGATAACCACGCCCACTTCTTGTCGTTAGTTGGGAGATGTAGAAAAAGAATTACACTACTAGGTACCTAAAAAAAACAGTGACTTTCAAACTGTGACAGTCATTGCTTACGAACGTTCTAGAACCCATAGATTCTGTATGTCGTTTCGATGCGATTACAATTATATTGAACGATGCTTAACTATGTATAAAGCGCTTCTAGCTAAATCTCAGTGATGTATTATATGCAAAGCTATGTAGGGATAACACATACATATACATACATAGGTCGAAACTAATAAGCAATGTTGCTCTATGTAATATGTAAATTATGTATAAATAAATCAACAACCGATACACGGCTTGTGATTTATACGTTTAGGACGGTTCGGTCTCGCAATAACAGTGTAGAGGAATCGATGGTATGGAACAATCACAATATAGTTTTCGATGATGTCTTGTAGAAGCATTTTATTTGTAAGTAGCTCCGCACCTGATCCTAGATAACGCAATTTTTATACCTTAATGTCTATTGATATGACATTGAATGGTCCAATGATGAGTCTGTAATTGTGGGTTCGATACCGGCCAAAAAAAGTGTCGTGTAATGGGCACTAGTTTAAAAACTTCACTTGTATATTTGGGTGTACATATTATGTATATATTTAGAAATATATGTTTGTATGACGTGGTTGTATTTAATATAAAAATTACATGACTATAGTACTAGTGTTACATTAACCGGAAGCCATGGCCTTATCGTCCCACCTGTTTCCTTTATTTGTTATTCCTATAAGAGGGTCGCGGCGTCCGATCGATACGCATTTCATTTGGATGCGTCCCGGACTGCGGACCGCTTTCTATCTCAATGGGCCTTTCTAACAATACCAGCATTTATCAATAGAATTGTGAAATCTCTGTTATTTCTGATTTTCCATACATGTAGAACCCTCTGCGATATATGTACTTATGTATGTGTATTTATTTATGATTATGAGCTAAATGTCACCATAGGATATGCTCTGTCTAATTTAAAATCAGACGGCCGCATTTGAAGGATAATTATCCTTTGTAATTGTCTTTCAATAAAATATAATAAATTCTCAAATGCCGTTGTTGTATCATACAACGAGAAGAGTGATCGGATGTTCAGTTCATATATTAAGTATAGCATGTAACTGTACTCAATTCTAAAGTTACAACTGTTTAACTACAGAAGTATACAGCAATTAATATATAATAATACTGATTAGCGGCAGAAATATACAGATGCACGAATCCAACTTCACTGTACAAACTATACTACGAGTACCACCTCAATGAAGTTTATTATTCAAAATATAGCGAGTAGAACGCAGAACCTGTTTCAAACGGTTCAATGTTTAGTGAAAATCGAACAGATATTAAAGCATTCGTCAGGAAACATTTGCGCTACTTACGTCTCGTGAGCAAATAGATTCGGTAAACGATCTGAACGCTTCGGGATCGACCACCGCACCGGTCCAACCGCTCACTTATTACTTCCTGCATCGATATCTGTATTACTGCTCTGGCGAACCGTCAAGTGCTATTCGCAGAAGAGTACTACACTCTGTTGAGGCAACGCCAAGTTTTTTAAATATTAGGAAAGACTTTGTTTAATAATAGTATTCTTTTTTTGTAAATCAAGTCCACTAATCCAAACAAACTCAAAGCCACTAACAAAAAGCCAAAGTAAATTGTTAACGGTGAAAGTATAATAAAGAGTACATATTCGCATTTACTTTGGAACTCTAATGAAGTCTGCTACATCGTTGAGTATTAAAGGTTACACCATCAAATCGTTGTTGAGACAAATGGGACGAGGGAAAATGGGCATGGACTATTTGGCTTGCTTTGTTGAGGGGCACGTAAAGCCAAGATGTCTAAAATTAGTTAGAATTAGGTCGGGTCGTTAAGTTTTGCGCTAGGCTCGATAATTTAAGGGACGCAGTGTTATTCCGCTCCATATAACGTTCGAGGGGTGACCATAGAAACACAGGCGAGGAATTGATTTTTGTTGACTTCTTAAGTTGTTAATTTCACATACTCGACACACGTGAACTCACACATATGTACTTACATGTGTATGTGTGAGTTTGCGTGTGCAAGTGCGTGTGCGTGTGTGCCTGCACGTGCGTGCGTGCGTGCGTGCATACGTGTGTGTGTGTGTGTGCATAAATATATCCATATGTATGTTGACTCTAAGATTATAAGCATTTTTTTTATGTGACGAGCGTGCTATAGGTAGTTACGCTGGATAAAAAATTGGCGAGGCTGGAAGAGAACAAAAAGACTAAAGACAAAGCAGAGTGGCATGTTTTCCAAAACTGTCAACGGGCATATATATTCGTTATTGTTGGCCATCACATACATTGATTTAAATATAACTAATTTCATTAAAGAAATTCTATTACAACTTATCATTTTTTAGATGTACAGAAAAGTCTGCTGGTAATTATGTCGTAAACGAGTGAATGTGACGTTAAACAGGCGACGTTGTCACTAATAGTACTTATATAATAAACTTTGTCAAGGCTGTCAGGGTGCTCGTAACTCTCGGAGTTGAAAATAAACGTCAACGAAGGCAACTACACTACACAACAAAACATGATTAAGAAATTCGTTAGAAATATTGCGATTATATATGAATATTATTATTTTTGGTATTATTTTTGTCTTCTACAAATTTCAGGTAGTGGCTCGGAGTCTAGATCTATGCCCGGTGTATGCCAATAGGCTGAAAACCTATTTCATTGTGGGACGTAAACATATCTGGCGAGAGTGAGTGTTCTACACTCCTTTGCCTAGCTCTTTGGGGATCTCAGGCGTGATATTACGCTTTATTGGGTACAATTATAATGTAGCCTTCATTTCAAATATCGTCTTTTAATTATACATTGACTTAAAATTACCCTGTCTCGATCTTATTGAAACATTGTACCTTATAATTGCCCGGGCGAACTCAAAGGTCCTATTACACCCAAAAGCCCCGTTTGTTATATTTTTAATTGGAGATTTTCCTACGCCCTATTTTCATCTCTCGCCCGCGTGGGCGGTGCGGGGGCTCAGTAGCAATTGCTTATTTAACGGTTACCATTTGATAACAGAAAACAATTTTCTTTCGTCTAGACGGGATCGTATATCACGATACGCATAACATACATATAGTTGAAAGTTGAGGTATAATAAAATATAAAAAGAGGGTAGACGAATACTGGAGACAGTGTCAAATAAGTTGTAGATTACATGTACACTCACATAAATATAAGTGGCATCTTCTCCAGGCCTGGTTCAGTCAGAGATCGTTATTCCTGAACATTAAGTTGTTTACGACGCGCAACTTGTCACACAATAAAGAAAATACAATTATAACCCCATTCACACGAGAATATAATTTCGATAGAAACCAACTACAAATCTGTTCTTATAATTAGCTGTAGACATTGTCGCAGTGAACAAAGGGTTAGCTTTAAATCCGATTATCCGTTGAACGCTGATCGCGAACGCAAGCCGCGATTTCATTCCTTTTAAATCTCCACCGTTACTACGTTCCAATTTCACCGGCTCGTCACGAATGTGTGTGATCTTTGACATTTTATCGTTCATTTCGTTCACTTCGTCTCGTACGACCAACGGCTGGAGCGAGTGCTGACTGGACTTTATTGCCTCACAGGTCTTATGTCATTGTTGCGATTACTTTATTACTACGCGCTTTAATTAAACAGCTGCGCTATAAAATACTGAGGCTGTATACAAAACGCCTTTGTTTTATATTTTACGGCTACACCTTCTATATGACTTCATAAATCTGTAAACTGGCTTACTCATTATTTTATAAATTGAATTACGTTTAAAGATTATATGCCTTTTCATTGAGAAGTAATAACTATTGTTAGGTTCTATTAAAGTGATAATGATTTAATTAGACGGCGGAGACTAGTCGTTTGGTCTCGCTGCGATCATGGACAAGGAGTTTGAATGGGCTTAAAACTAAAATTATGCCTAGAATACAAAGTCGAAAAAAAAACCGGTGTAATGTTCCATCTGTGCAAAATAGTCACACAACGATTAATAATGAAATGATAGATATAAAATATGATTAAATTCGAATGGATGCAAATGAATACTTGTATCGGCTAATAATATATACAATATACACCTAAGTATTGCAAATAACAATGTGAGTAACCAGTGTTTCATTCCGTAATTGCCATTTAACAATTACAAGCGCCGCAAGCTTTGCGATTAATTTATATGCACGGATTTACAATAACATTCGCTCGTGAACACAATATTAAACTTCCACTAATATTGATCATAGCGCACGAAACTTGGCTTACATTCAGATCGCTCAATGAATGTAAATTGTTGCCCCGTTTATGGTAACAGTAAAAATTAATCAGTAAACATTTTAACCTTGCTACTCGTATGGGGAATACATACGATTCTAATTCCATAATTAAATTCGAATTGCATAATTATCTATCTTTAAGATCAGAACTAGTATCGTATGTGATATATGAATGAATGAAGTTTTATATGACTTTTATTGTTCATTTGAGAAGCCGCAAACTGATAGTACAGACTAGGCTGACTGAATAAAAAGCGTATAAGCACTGCTGCATTGCGGTCGAGAAGGATGCGACACCAGTGGAGATCTGAATATCAGCGATACTGCACACCTTGACCCGACACGTTCTGTTGCTACAGGCGAACGATATTTTAATACCGATCGTTCTCGCTCCCAACTATTGATATTTAAACAGAATACTGATGAGAATATTTCAACACCAAACACTTCTAGGCCTGAACTCTAAATTGATCTCATTCAATATGCTCGAAGCGTTATTCTAGTGTATGCTTACTTTATGATTTACATTTATTCGTAATTCAGCTTCAAACAACGTAGGACCAGTCTTTGTTCGAATGTGTAAGTTTCAGATTTAGTTTGATATCGGTTTCATTGAATACACATTTAAATGTTTGCTTGTGATATTCGATACTCTTGAACAAGTTCACAGCTGCTTTTCGTCCTTTTTGATATGACTACGTCACGTGTTATCATGTAACGAGCATTGACTGAATTGAAAACTTGGCACAATAAAAAAAATAAACTCTACTTGATCTCGTCTTACATATATGTAAACAAATTGCTAACCTTGGAAATACGAGTACGTACCGCGTCATGAAAGATCTGATACAGCAGTATCATATAACAGTAGAGATGATCTGCATTTTAAATATTGACAGCTGGTAATAAATTTTCAAGACCAATATATGTATTTTCAACAATACCTTATAATCAGTGTCCCAGTCGTTAAGAAACATTTGATAAACCTTGTCATACGCTTCATACTCAACATTACTAATGAAAACATCAAATACATATACGTATTTTACCATATTAGCGAGTCCTAAGATTCTACACAAAAGCTAAATTAAGATAAGCCCCCGTCCTTGCTGAGTTGCAGGGCAGTTCATGCCCATTATACGAGTATGTACATACATAGTACTACAGGCATATTGCACTTAATATATCGGTATTTTAAATATTTTCGCTACACCCCCAAAACCAGATTAAATTCGTGTCATTTTAGTGACGTATAGGACATTGGCGTATTTCTATTAAATTTCTTTTTTGGTTACCACGAGCGAGGCGTGAGAATTGACAGCCGGTGACACGGGCTTGACACTTATTTCCCCCGCGTTACCTTAATAAAAAACACCATATTTACTAGCTATATGAGAGTGAGATACGTTTATGAACATTTTAACATGTTTGAGGTACATTTTTCATTTATATAAGGCTTTGTGATGTGCTCCAAATGAAATGTTAATGCGTTGTACCATTTGTTCTATAAACGTGAAACCTGCTTGCTTACACTTTTAAGCTGTCTTATGTTAGGGACACCTGCTTGCTTGTTGCATTTCATTTTAAAAGATGTGATATGGTGATATAGAGACATGAAGCATAATTATTTATTCCTTAGGAAATAGCAAATGCTATATCATATATGTATAAAGGATAGGGATCATCCGTCTAGAAAATTTATCTTATTTTTGTTTTAAGTAAATTTGTCTGCCAACAGCGTTCTACAGATTCGATATCTGTTCATTATTTGTACTAGTATTAATTATACAAAGTGTTCTTATCGTCTTATTTCATTTATTTGGCGTTCATAGTGGTGTAGATCCGTTATATACCTAGTTATGGGTTTGATACTAGGTCGGCTAGCATTCTAAGCGATGAACATAGATATCTTTCTTTATAGTGACCGTCGTGCGAATTGGGTCGTCGATGCTTAATATCAGTCTAGTTATCTTTCCCCTTGTTATTTATTGGGTGGAATTGGCCAGCACGACCGTCGATAAGACATTGTGAGTAGTCATTTACACAGTGACAGACTCCCAAATGAAGGCTCCTTTCATCTTCTTTTCAGGCAATTTAAATATCATTATTTCGAATGACTTTAAACTTGCCGACTACGAAATTATCATCTTGTTTTAAATATTTAAATTTTTAAACTACATTGTTTTTTATTTATAAGTTACTGAAATATGTATGTACGAATAACAAAATGTCAAGGGTATTCATCATACAATTCGTACACTTTGTGTGTGTGTCTATTTTTATTTTGTGCTTGTTGTATTTTGCGGGAAAGGAATTTAGTATAGGCGAGAACGGCACTCGAAAAGGGAATGTCATAAAACTCTCGTGTTGTACAATGTTGCGGGTCGGAATGAGCCAAGAGAAATACTTTTTATGAATCTCGGACAACAACTTCCGTTTGTTACAATATACAACGTAAGTAAACGTAGTTTCACAGAGCGAGGGCGATAGCTAATCGAATGTCTACTAATTAGATAGAATAAAAAGCGTTTTATAACTCTTTAACATATTAACAAACATTACCAGTCATGACCTCATGTCCTTACAGTACATTCGAGGTGGGTCGGTAATATATAAATATAACCACTTGTAATCTCTTAATGCCCAATTCATTTAAAAATATGATACATTACAAAAGACGTTTTTTAAAGAAACTTTTTTTCAAAATTTTAGAAATATCATAAAAATATTTTCGATAAAAACTATCATCAAAGCGTTTCTTAAACGTAACATAAAAAAGTATCATCAGGCCGGTAATTGCAGAAAGGGGTAGGCAGAGTAATGTAGGACACTCCCACAGTTCAGTAGTTACGTTTACGGTTTCTAAACGTTGCATACAATTTAATCCTGCCAAATATCAATATTATGTAGACTGTTGTATGATAGAACGACACTGCTAATCTCTGAATCAATCGTTTGTGTCCACATCGATATAATTATAATAGCTTTCAAAATCATAAGCAATATGTATACTACGCGGTTACATGCAGCATTTATTCACGTGTCTGTCACACTTACAAAACTTCATTAACTACATTTTGGTACTTTTAATTAGGTGTTAATTCCATGGCAAATCTTTGTACAATCCAATTATAATGTATTGTTGTATAGGTTGTCATACAGAAAGCTTGATTATTAACTACGTGTATTTGGAAGGAATTCCTTCCGATTAAATGGTGTCCGCGTTGCAAACTTTAAACTCATATAATTCAGGTTCATGTCTGAAACAGCAACGTAACATTCGGAACTACTTGCTGACGATTCATAAAAAGTATTTCTGTATTTCTCGCTTGGCTAATTTCGCTTCGCAACGTTTTACGAGAAGCGTTGCTTATCCATAGCAATTCTGTTTCTGTTTAGCTGCATTCATAAACTAAAAGTATTCCATCGCAAGTACAGATAATAAAAGTTGTGTTTTTATTTTGTTTTTTTTAGTGATTCAACGTTTGAACACCTGAACTTACAGGACTTGAGTTTTTTTAGTTAGACACTTTTATATCGTTTACATATTAACGTAATGTAACTTTCAGATTAGTATAGTCAATTTTGTATTTTTTTTATTGAATATGCATACATTTTTCAGAAGATACATTACTTTCTATTTTTTGACTCCTTTCGATTCCTCAACAATATTGCCCGAGCCGTCGAATTTGAAACCTTCTATTCCATTTTAAAACGTAACATCACAACTGTAATACCCGAAGGGGTAGGCAGAGGAGGGTACTGCACTCCCACGTTTCACCAGTTACGTTTAAGTCCCATGGAACAGGTGGTGAGCCTTTTGCCATACACCGGGCACAATTCGAGACTCCGAGTCACTACTAGAAATCTCAATTAGAAAAATCCAATAGCTCCCGACCCGGGATTTTAACCCAGG
>DWEE01001759.1:0-12636 GCA_018245755.1 Parelbella macleannani
TTATAATAATATTTAAAAATAGTGGTTGTGGGGAAAGTTATTTTTTGCTTTCTTAAATGTAACATAGTGAAATGTGGGAGTGTACTACAGTCCTCTACCTACCCCTTCGGGGATGACAGGCGTGATGTTATGTTATTTTTGTGCAACTGTCAGGGGTAACAGGAAGATGCAATGTATGCTTTACACTAATATAAATTTAAGTGGTTATATTCCTAAAGTGATGCACTTTGTATGAACAAATGGTTTTAATCAATGAATTGGTAAGTGGTGACCACATGTGACAATAGTAAATACCAACAAGGTGTAAGTACCAACAATATCATGTTAATTGGTGATGTTATGGACATTATGTGAATGAATACCACCTGTTGTGTGTGCTTGAATACCTTGACTATATGAGCTAGAGTAAGTTGCAAATGTTGAATATACTTTATGTATAGTATTCACTCACTTTGTAGAGTAAGCATTACAAAATTAATCAAACCATTTGTCATTCCACTGTTGGAATATGGGTCTTCCCTCACATTGAGAGGTTTAAGGCCATAGTCTACCACGCTGGCCAAGTGCGGGTTGGCAGACTTCACACACCTTAGATATTTTTTTTTGTAAATTCTAGTGTATTTCCTCATGATGTTTTCCTTCACCATTAGCAAGTGATATTTAAGCTTAAAACACACTTGTAAAAAGTTGCCTGCCATGGATTTGAACCCAGCACCCCCGGAGTGAAAGGCTGAATTCTTAACCACTAGGCTATCATTGCTATATCAGATTAGACCATTAAACCACAAAAATTATAACCCCTTTGTTTCCAGAGTTGAAACAATCTGCATGTTAAGTTTAATTAAAATTAGCAATCAAAATGTAACTGTGTTACTTTTATATTACATTCATATGGATACAGTTGTGAACAAGTATTTATACATTACATATACAGTTCAAAATCCATTCTGTTTGAGCTGTAGAATTGGGTATCATCACCATGCTTCCTCACCCACACACCACTTTTGAAATGACCGTCTTGTGACCATTTGTGCATCTGTTCAGTTGAGTGAGGTCCAGATATCTCTGCATTACTATCTTGAGTCCTTTTAAACTCCCACTGTACTTCTTTTTGAGTATCATCTTCTTTTCCAGCTTCTTGAGAACAAGTCTGACCTTCTTTATTGCCCATACTCTGTTTCTCCTTTTGGTCAAAATCATCTGCATACATGTCCAACTCTGCATCATCTTTCTTTTTCTCGTCTTTAGCTAATATAGCTGATATTTTTTCATAGTTCTCTTGATATATATCCATGTTGCCGGTTTTAGTTAATATTTGATTGGCCAGCTCTGTAACTCTGGTGACTGTTTTGCTTCCTTCATCTACGATACCAGCTTTTTTTCTTTTCCAGCGCTCAGCACTGGAGACTCTTGAACTGGCTCCTGTAATAGTTACATATATATAGGTAATATATCACTGCAGAAGCTTGTAAACAAGTGATTAAGATGGTACAAAGTAAACACTCAATGAAATCAGGGAAACATATAAGGATTAATTTTATGTAAACACTATAATTGAGCATATGGCATACTTTCATGATAAAAAATATTTACCTAGTCTTTGTAATGCTTTCGCAATGGTTTCTTTAGGCTTCATATGTTCCAATATTTCTTTATAGTTGGCAATCAAATTGAACTTTTCATTTTCATCTTCTTCCTCACTACTAGATTCATCAAAGGGTCCTTTACTATCATCATCTTTGTGTACTTTGTACTTGTCCTCCGGCCTGCCCTTGACTTTCACCCAATCAATATTGTCTAACCAACCATCTCTGACTTCTTTCTCTTTTTTCCAATGGTAGTGACCTTGTGCATCAAAATGCCCCTCTTCTAATTCTTCCTTCATGTTGAATGGAGTAATGGTGATCTATTAAATGAAAAAACATTTGTAATTAACTTATTTCTGCTGTAATTAAGAAGTAAGTGTAAAATGTTTTGGTGATTCACAAAATCCCATAAGTATTAGAATTTTGTTATGAAATAGTATGAACATAGAAAAATATTTAGTAATCACTGACTTTACAAATATTAGTTATTGTTATTTATTTTTATATACTCCAATTACAGCAATAAATGCTTTATAATTGGCACAGTGTCTTTATCAGTAAAGAGGTCTCTGATTTTTTAAAATATTTATAATGTAAAAAACTTACTGTTCCCAAATAAAAACAGAAGCAAAAGGGTCGCCAAATTATAGGTTATGTTGCTACACTTACTTCACCTTCCATTCCCCCGACTCCATCTTCTTCTCCTTCAATATCATCTACATTCAAAACATTTTTTCTTTCTTCCTCTTCTCCGCTGTCTTCTTCGTCAGAATCCAGGGAGTGTTTTTTCCCCTCCTTTTTTAGGTTTGGTTCCTTTTCTTCTTCCTCAAAAGCCAAAGCAGCAGATCTTTTCGCCATATTTATGCTTAGAGGAAATCACAAGCAAATTTTTTTAATCAGAGTTTAATTCCACACTGCTTTCATTACTGATATTTATATATGAATTAAAAAACAAACAGCACTGATACGTAAACAGACAAGCGTAAGCATAGACAAAAGTGTACCGAATTATTGGTTTTTTGTCCATGGATACAATTTGAAATCGATCGACATTTACGTTAACATTATCTAGTGATAGGTATAGCATGCGAAGAGCTGAAGATTGAGCCCAATGGCGTGCCAGAGGCCTATATCCAGCAGTGGACGGGAATATGCTGATGATGACGATAGTATAAATGTATTAAAGTATACTTTGAATATTATGTTTGTTTAGGTTATCGCTTTTGTTTAAAAAATGTATTATATCGCTAAGTCTAATTGAAATGGATCAAAATAGATATTACGATTTATGTAAATTTTATGCGTACCAGTTTACAGCATAAGGGGATTTTGAGTACATTATTGAATAAAACCATGTTTATTCATGTAAACAGATGTTCACAAAAAAAATTAATATACAATTGGCTGAAAATCCAGACTACGCCAATTACAGTTTTTATTAAAAAGCTAATGATTGGCAACCTGTCAGATTGATAACCATTCAGGATTGTTTTGTCAATTTATGTTATATATAACGTACTAAATCGTTCTTGTAGCGCATCCTGTCCTGATTTATATGTATGGTATAATAATTGAATTGTTTTATTCTTATGCATTAATCACTGTAGTATTTTTGTAACATACTAAAAGTAAATCTGAATATTAAAATATTGTGAATTCTGAATTTTTGTAAGTGAAATAAGGTTATCCGATTAAAATTGTCAAAATTGGTTTCAAAAGCGAGCTAGTAGGAGTACTAAGAATTAAAAACTTTATTAGAGTCCTGTTAAGCAGGCCTATGTCGAACACACGAGATAATTCATGTGTCTTTAATGAAAATGAAAGGTAATTTTTTTCTTTTATTAACTTTTCAATAATATAGAGGGAATTAAAATATCTGCAAGTAAAAGGAACTGTTTTCATTGCATTTCAGCATTAAAGGAGATAAGCTGATTTATCCAGCTGCAATAAGAAATAAGGATCCAATACTACAAGTATTAAAAAGATTTGTGTTTTGTGACACTGATACTTTGGATGATGAGAGTCCCCTCTTTTTGGAGGTAGCATCAGGTTCTGGTCAGCACCTTGCACACTTTGCACCACATTTTCCAGGAGTAAAATTTCTGCCCAGCGAAGTGGACAACACCTTATTTGGCAGTTTGTCATGCTATGCAAAAAGTTGTCCATCAAAAAATATTCTTCAACCAATATTGCTTGACATTCGTAATAAACTATCTTGTTATGGATTTGAAGAAAGTAGTGTTGATTATATGTACAATGCTAATATGATTCATATTAGCCCTTATGAGTGTACTATTGGTTTATTTGAGAATGCAGGAAGCTATTTAAAACCTGAGGCACTTATGATCACTTACGGGCCATTCAGCAAAGATGGTATTATAACACCTGAAAGCAATATTCAATTTGATGCAACTCTCAGGTCAAGGAATCCTTTGTGGGGCATTCGAGACATTAACGACCTAGTTAAATTGGCAGAAGACAATAATTTGTCATTGATAGATACTGTAGAAATGCCGGCTAACAATAAAACATTAATATGGAAAAAAAACTGATATTGTTTCCGAAGTTATAATAATCATTGTTCAATTCGCATATTTTACTCTGAGCTTCTGTTTAATTTATTTGCAGCACAATACTTGAATTTCCACTGCAGCTCATGGACAGAATATGTTTTTCTAGCACAACATATTGTAAAGGTTTTAGATGTTAGACCAAAGAGTCACTGTGTATGCACATATTTATCTTACTTGTACAAGATCAACTGATTATTTGTAGTATTTTGAATTCACAACTAGTAAATTCATATTATAAAAAAAAAAACAGTTAAACTTTATTTTGAAATAAATTTTATGGGCATTTTGATTGTAACACTTCATTAATCTGATTGTTATATGAGCATAATGCTACACCCATATTATACATGATTTAGTTACAATTTATTCAAGATGGGATGTCAAGTACAGTATATGTATATTATATGATAAACCAGAGTGTGTACTTTTTAAACAGTATTTGTGTATGTTATATATAGTTATAGCTGTCACTGGTATCAGAGTAAGAATATGTGTGGTGTAATAATGTTAAGCCACAGGAATTGATTTTCGAATCCCAATATCATTAATAAAAAATGTTGCAAATGTGTATTTATCATTTTTTTAGGAAACATTTATCTTAATAATGATGGTATTCTTTGTTTCTAGGGCAGATATAAATATTATAGTCATTGTTCATTAGACCCTATGTACACCTGTTTTAAATGTTACTATGGTGACTTTGTTTTAATACTTATTTAAATATGATAATGATATAATCCGTATTACATTATTATAATATTAATATAATTTATGTTATATATTATATTTTCGTCATATTTAACTCGTTTTTCTACAGCTTTTCATACAATCTTGAGATGTAGGTTTTTGTATTTAAAATACAAGTCTTGTATTCTTCAGAGGAAAGACATTTATATGGGTTTTTTCCCACCTTATAAACACAACTATATCATGATGACTGATGAAGTAGTGTAGATGGTACATTACTAGACACATGCTCGATGTTTCTTGATACATGTCTCATATATATTGCACGCAAGGCTTACAATGTTTACTTTTATCATGTCAGTTTGCTGTAATAATGAATGTAATACTTTTCTTATTGTTATAAGCCATAAAATTGTTCTGCTTGGACTAGTACTTGAGTTAACTGTAGTTTTTTCATTTATATTTTTATGAACATTACAAATTTACTTTTAGTTTAATAAATTTTTATTTTACAGTGTTGTACTTATCAATAATAGATTTCTAGTTTCAGAACGGAGATGAAAATACCGAGTTTGGGAAGGTTTAATTACTATCTGCTCTAGAAACAGTCATATAGGTATTCATTTTATATATGTATCTCAGTAGAATAAATAGATGCATGAAGTTTATATTAACTTATTATAAAACTGTAGTGGAAGCAAGTAATAATCTTATTCTAGAGCAGTAAGTGCCCCTGTATTTAACCATTTGCTAGCTATTCTTAAATGCATCATATCTGTTTTTTTTATTGCCTGCTATTATATTAAAGTTTCGCTATTCAAACTTAATGTATCAAAATCTACAGTAAATTTTTTTTTGCTCCTATTAAAATGAGAACAGACTGATATAAAAATAATACTTTCATCAATCAATATTGAAAGCTACAGAATTGTTTGGATCTGCTTAATCCCACTGAAATGTATAACATTTGATGAGGTGGAGTCATGTTTTTAAAAATCTTAAAGATGAAACTATGGAAGTGAGAAAGTATTGCAAAGTGATATTATTATAGACTTAATCGATTTTTGCTAATTTAAGCATCTTGTATTACTTATTACACTATGCAGTTGCATATTTATTAAACTTTTTGTGCGTCTATTTTGTATGGTTTTATTTAGCGGTTTTTCTCTACAAATTGCGAGTGAGGATAAAGTTACGTGACAAACAATCTAATCCATTACGCATAGACACCTGTACCTGACCATAAAAAAGATTTTAATTTCCTAAAATGAGTCACAGATGTGTAGCTACCCCTAAGAACTAAGTTTGAACAAAGGTTTTGATGCAGACGAACATGATGCGTTACGATAATGACGGAGCACCGGAGGCCCTGTTGTAGTGTTACCGATCGATAGGCTATCGATATTCTATCGATAGTAGTCCGATAGCAAGACTATCGATTTTATAATCGATACTATCGATAGTACTATCGATAGTATAGGCTTTTTAGATTAAAAATATCGATAGCAGAACTATCGATAGTTTGGCAACACTAGCTTAGGTACGATTTTTTAAAAGTTGGTTGCAATTACTTTTGCCAAGATTTTTATATTTTATTGTTTAACCATAACAAATATAAAATTATTTCAGAAATGTACTCTTATGGAATAAAATTAGTCATGTCCTATCAATAAACGTTTTTAAGTCTCTTCCGTTTTCGGATTGTTGTCTATGATTGGAATAAAATAGAACTGTCAAAACTTATAATTTTTTCTAACTTCAAAGCGGTTGTAAATATGCTGTGCAAAAATATTATTAAGTATTTAATATTTTTTGTTACTAATTAAATCATAACTATTTCGTTTGAGTTTTAAAAGTGCCTCTTTGGAAAAACAAAACGTTAACTTTATTTTATTACACTTTGTATACAAAAAACAGAAAAACATGATCGTGTTCACTAGTTAAATTTTTTTATTCGTTTATTCTATTGGAATTATCCAGACTTTTGTTGTAATTTTACGTTTCGACGTACGAATAAATTTTTGTTCAATATGAATGAAGACATTTATGAAATAAATAGCAGCGCATAGTTATATATTTTTGTAAGTATATTATATCAAATATTTACACTTTTGCTGACATTAAAAAATGACTAATTTATTCGTAAAACTGTTTTATTCTGAAAGTAATAGTGGAAGTATGGTACTATATGGGTTATCCAAATTTTAAAAATTATTCTGGAAGTAAAATGTTTAGAAGGTTTAGAAGTTTATTACAGCTTATTTATAAAATATTTGGTTCCGTTCCATAGCGCAGGCTCTGCTTACCTTGGGATTAACCTGCCGCGTATAAATTGGTTTAAAATATTATTATTATTACAGGAAATTAGAGTTATTAAAACTAATTTTTATTTTTTGTAATAATATTATGATTATACCTTATTAATTGCTATATGTGGGAATTAAAAAAAAGTTAAATATTCTCTATCGTGTGTAAAGTTTGTCAACCTGTAGTCTGTACTTGGCCAGTGTGGTAGAGCCCTAAGCCGCTGAGATGAGACCTGTGTCCAACAGTGAAGTGATAAAAAAGTTATAATTTTAATGATCTCATTTAAATTTCACAGGATATGTGTGCCCGGTGAAGTATGTTGCCCTCGAGAGTACTTGCTGTCACAAGTTAGTACGACTTCCGGTCCAGAGGTCGACGACTTCGATTTCGATGAAGATGACTAAACATCTAACATTAGTATTATAATAGCATTGGACAACTTGTTATTAATTGAAAAACGTAAATGTATTAAGACAATTTTTTTTATTTGTCACTCTCAATATTTTATTAAGTAATTTCATTTGATCCAAAGAATATCCTGCTTCAAGAATAAACAACCCCGGTAAGACAACTTGATACATTCGCAATGACGACAGAACTACATATTGTATACATTGCAGATTGTTAAATAAATCTAGATACCTATTGCTTATTAGTGTGGGGCGGAAAAACAATACATCACCCGATCTTATTTCGCGATATCAGGGTGTCGTGAGAGGACTCTCTTGAAGCGTTTTTGCCTGTAGTTTTCACGCTGGGAATGGGGGCTGGGGGTCGTAGGCTTCTTGCCCCGTTTAAGCAGTCTGTTTGGCAGCGCCCAAAGTATTCAACTCTGCATAGCTAGCTGATAGCTGAAGCGTCCTCTATGGTATAACAGGGTGCCGATGAGATCAGTGTGGATTCCCAAGATTGTTTTTGGAACCTCATAACATGATGGCTGTCATATTATCATTGAAGTGAATATAGATGACGTATATTTCATTTGAAACCCCTGCCATATTTGCTAGTATAGATAATAATAAATTTTTACTGAAAGCAACTGTGTTTTATTCCTTCCGTAACAGGTGCCTGTTATGATTGACCCCATCCTATCATAACTGACCTCGAAAAAGACTATGGATAAAATCAAATTACAACGTACGCAACATCACGCCTGTAATCCCCGAGGCGGTAGGCAGAAGAGTGTAATACACCCTCACGTTTCACCAAATACGTTCAAGTCCCATAGAATATATGGTGAGCCTATTGCAGTACACCATGCACAAATCCAGACTGCATGGCACTACGGGATTTTGTAAATTAAATAAGTCCAATAGTACCTGACCCAGATTTCAACCCAGGACCTCTCGATCGGCAGTCGCACTTCAAACCACTCCACCAACAAGGCAGTCAATAATATAATTTTATGTGTTCGGAATCGAAAGATTTTTGGTGTTTCGTTGATTATTAAACTGTTTCACTTGTAGTGTAATTAATAACAGGACAATGCAGATAAATGATATTCTATAGGTATATTACAAAAATTAACCTGCTTCCATGCAGCTGATGGTTGAAATTGTTTCCATATGTTTTTCCGCCATATTGATTGTCACAGTCAAGATCTAGTTGTACGAAGGTTGAGCGACGTAGTACGTACTGTGTATTAATTAATAAATTTATAAATTGAAGTGATGATGTATTGTCTATGATTCGAACAATGGTGGCACGCACGTCAAATGTCAAATTTTTTATCAATCAAATCGATGAATACCATTACAGAATAATTATTATTATACCTATTTCACAAAATGGGGGCGCGCTTATCAATTAATGTCAAATTTTTAATCGATTTGATGAATAGTTACAATTAAAAGAACCCAGAAACGTGTTGTCTATTTTTCGAACAGTATGCTTGATAAATGTCGGAATTTTAATAAAATCTAAAATTGTCACATTAGCTTCGTGTCTGTTTATGCATTGAACTTAGATTGTGAAAAACGCCGGCGCACTTGACAAATGTCAAAGTTTATTCAAACAAGTAGATGAGAACAATCACAGACTATATAAACTTTTAACTCACAGACATAATATTTATTATTTGTTGCAAAATTAAAACACATATACTTTGTGAGGTACCGTTTTGAACTTTTAAGTATACGATTCGCAATTGTATTTGTTGCAATCCGGACACCGTTTCCCATTACGACCTCGGCGACTGTGCTTAGAATCTGTTGGCTTATAGTCGCGATAGCTGGGAGACCTGGGTTTCGATCTTGAACGGGATCTGAAAATGGCATTTTGATATTTATAGCGCATTGAAAAAAATAAAGACATGTATCAATTCTCTATTTTCGTGCGCGGTGTAGAACAATACCATCATCCGCTATTCCATAGTCCGCACTACTTTCTTGTGTCTACTCATCGGGGATTACAGACTTGATATTTCGTTTTACGAAAAGCAAATTGATCGATTCACCGACCGACTGAACGCCTGATCGGTAAACGGACTCATCGACCGACTTAGCGATCAAAGGATCGTACGAGCGATCGAGCGACGGATTGAGTAATTGATCCACTTATAGATCGATTAAATGATTAATCGATTTTCTGCTGGTACACTGCTGTTGCAGACTATTCAATAACGTTATTGAACTTTAGGTGACGCTAAAACAAATATTGACTACCGAATATCTTTAAACGCAACATTTGATAAAGTTGCTACAATTTGTGATAAAATAACCATCATCATTATCATCATCAGTCCGTCTACTGCTGGACAACTCCAATTACACGCCACTAAGCTCGATTTTCAGCTGTTGGCATCCGACCGCCGGCAACCACTTTGCGTATATCATCACTCTACCAGCTGGAGAACGTCCTACGCCACGCTTGGTGCAAAAACGTTACTGATAACGGTTTGATACATTTTATATAAGCAGTATGGCAGAAATAATTGACCGATAGATTGAATATAGTGATTATAGGCACTTATTGCTAATGTCAGCTAAACATAACATGAAAACGTGTGCGTGTTTTCAACAAACAATATACAATCTGACCGTGACATTGAGCGGGAGCGACGCCTGGAACACCTGCCAATGGTTTCCTCGTCGTCCATACTCTTGAAGATCAGCTGCCTGTACTGGTACGCGAAGTAGATCACGCTAAACAGGATCGCCACCTAGTACAGTTTGTATATTAATAATATTAATATCTCGGTACATCTCCACACACGGCCACCTGATCCCACAGTAAGTCTCAAGAGAGCTTGTGTTATGTTAACTAGACGGCTATTAAACTACATAATTATGTACATATGCTTATACATATATGTATATCACCACCTATTCCAATATGGGACTTAAACGTAACTGGTGAAACGTGGGAGTGTACTACCCCTTCGGGATTACAGGCGTGAAGTATCGTTGTTGCGTTAACGTTACACCCACACGCTGAGCAAATACTTGTGCTCATTACACAAAGATTTGTCTCTGGAACCAGGCAACTCAACTGTCAGGATCATGAACCATAAAAAAAATGTCCATCATTTACTGATCTAGAGAATAGTGACAACCCTACAATTATTATACACGTTAAATGCAAATGGATTTTATTACCAAAATTGTAATGGCTTATTTCCATTATACAGATAATCTCTGCTATACATATTTGATAAAAGCATTTATTTCCTAATCGCTTTACCAAAGTTCACTTATAATATATAAAGTGCCCAAAATGACTATCTAGGCGTTTCCGATTATAGTTTTCCGTTTTCAACACTTTTATCGGCTTACGTTTTTCTATCTTGAAATTGCCAGCAATAGCTCGGAGTCTGGTTTTGGGCTCGATGTATGACAACAGACTCACCACAAACTTCATGGAACGTATAACGTCACTGCGGTGAAATGTGGGATTGCTATATTTCTGTCTACCCGTTCGGGGAGAGGCGTATTACAGGCATATAATTCTATACGTTATATCATCATCATCATCATCTATCTGCGTTCTGATGTCCACTGCCCGACATAGGCCTATCCTAATCAGCGCTACTCCTTCCTGGGCCTCCGAAACCTTTACGCTGTGTTCTCCAGGGTAGTCAGACAAATACATGTATACATATATAAAAGTATAGTAGTGTAATGTTCCCATTTGTAACATTTTATGTGATATGAATCATGAACTAATGCCACGTATTAAAGGAAATAGTTTTAAAAACATGTTTTGTTCGTGAATAGGCGGGCCTTTAATGGTGAGATTTTTGTTTTACTTGGCATTTTGAGCAATTGGTATTGACTTGTTGTAGAAAGCAGTCGTTAGCAGTCGTTTAGGGGTAGGCAGAGAGCACAGAGTGCCAAATATCTCTATCGTAATAAACTGGTTTTGTTAATTTATTAAATTATTACCCAGTTAAAATATGAGTGGATGAAAGTGCTTTAAGACAATTATTTATTATTTTATGACATAAATAAAGGTGGAGTGTCATGTGTTATGAGTCGTCTAAAACACGTTTTAAAATGAAGATAGTTTACGAATATCAAGAAGTATACAGTTACCAAAATGTTTTAAGTGATAATTTTTGGAAATTTACAAATTATTAACATAACAGATTCATCAGCTCATGTCTTCAATTAATTATCAGAAGATTGCCAAGAAAAAGAAATTCTCAAAGACGCGACTCACAGCGATATTCAGCTGCCGCACCCTGATGAATTCTATTATGGACTCTATCAAGGACTCCATGGCTCTCTTCTGCAGCATCTACACCAACTTCTGCAAGGAGACCACGTTACATGGCCTCAAACATTCCGTGGCTGAGAATCTGCACTTTGTTGAAAGGTACCTGATAACTAATTATCAGTTCTAGTAACCTTTTATCACTTGTAATTTAAACGATCATAGTCATATATTTAAAGAAAGACCAAAACACCACGAAAATTTTGATTAGACTACATGACATATGTTCATTTTTTGAATTTCTAATTTGTCTATGATTTTCTTCGCAGCTAGAAGCTTACGATAAAAGTTTTGACGGGATTTCTTTGATTTTTTGTTTTATTGCACGAACATTATTTTTTCCTCACCGTAACTGCCGGTCTATAATCCCCGAAGGACTAAGCAGACTGTAGTAAACTCCCACGTTTCATCAGTTACGTTTACGTCCCACAATGCAATATATTACTACTTTATTAAATTCTATTCCTATTCAAGAACCCAATAAAGAAAAACCCAATAATACTTTACTCGACCTGAGTGTTGAAGCCAGGACCTCTTGTTCAGTAGTCGCACTTGCAACCACCAGAGCAACGAAGCAGTCATGAAAATATTGACTCATATTCTAATAATAATAAAAAGTATCAATTAAATCTTTAAAATTCGGACAGAATATTCCAATTCTAATTTAAGTATTATAATGTTCTTCTAATCTTTTCAGTTTTGTTATTATTCTATGTTGTTAATTAAGGTAAAAAGCATTTTTGCTCTTATCTAATACATAAATAAATAAT
>DWEE01001760.1:0-12635 GCA_018245755.1 Parelbella macleannani
CTAGTAGTGACTCGGAGTCTGGAATTGTGCCCGGTGTACGGCAATAGGCTCACCAGTTATTCCATGGGACGTAAACATAACTGGTTATATGCGGGAGTCTACTCTCTCCTCTGCTCACCTATTCGGAGATTAAAGGCGTGATGTTACGCACCTACGTGTAGTTATAGGCGTACTCAAAGTTCCTAAATATAAATATGTCAATCTACCCTCCAATTAGCATTAGCGTACTGATAATTTTATTATTGTTTATCATGAGGGCAGGTGGTGTACTCACGGCGTGCACGTCCAGCATGTCCACGGTGAGGTCGTAAGTGCTCAGGTTCATGGACTGGAACACCGCTTTCAGCGTCATCGGCGTGCCCTTGTGCAGCGTCACCACCTGGACAACACCAGGTACATGTAAGAACGGATTCGGGACGGGAAGGACAATTTTTTTTGTAATTATAAAGTTTAATTGCTTGAAAGATTGTTATAAATATGTTTTCTCTTTAAAACCTAATTTAATATTCGTATTCAAAGACTTAATTTACTTCAGACTCATGTAAAATGTCGCTTAACTCTTTTCAGTTTTAGATAAATAATACACATTATTACAAGGTTACCTCATCTGCGTGGGTCTTCAACGTCTTCTTGATGAACCGCAACAGATGCTTCTGGTTCATGCACGACGCCGCGTGGATGTGGGTGTCCACTTTCCTGTAATTCATCGAATATTATAGGCAATGCTCATTTGGACTCTGCAGAGAGCACCAAGTCTGGTCATTTTTCTGGCTGACATTTTGAATTTGCGCTGCAATGCTTCAGCTTCAAGTGTCATGAGCACACAAGACGTTCTGTATTAGTCTTTAGAGCCATCCGATTTCTCACAGGGTGTTGGTCATTTTTGAAGTATGTACGGACAGAGCAGAACGGGCATTGTTGATATCATGACGTAAAGGTGGCGTAAAATTTCATCTCACCTTATGTTGTAGAAGTCTCTGTGGGGAACGGCTTTCTGTGAAGCGAGTTCCCGCAGCTCGTTCAGCAGGACGTGCAGCTGGAACTTCGAGGATAGGTAGCTCAGCCGGCGGTAACAAAATGATTTCCTGGACAGAAACAATCCCATGAATTTTGTTTACCGTACCGTTTCAACCTTCCCGCAGTGGCAGGAATTTCGTATGCTTTTCAGGGATACAAAGGGTGTAGCCAAATCAGCTCCTCCAAAAATCAAAATTGCATAGTAATTGAGCTTGATAGGTTAAGCAAAAATATACGCCAAGTGCGCAAGAACAGTGGCGTACTATTGCAGAAGCCTATGTCCAGAAGCGGAAGGGAGAAGACTGACGATGATGATGATGATGATGGGGGTGATGATGATGATGGTGACGATGGTGGTGATGATGGTAAATTGATTTTGTAAGATTATCTTTAATGGTATTATATAATCACTACTCACAGCGGCCCGTCGGCGATCATGCTGCACATTGTGTTCTTGTCCTGGATGTACTGCGCCAGGGTTATGCACTCATAGGGTACCTTTTCCTCGGAGCCGTCCTCCGTCCGCCGGTATAGGTTGAACACACCGCTGTCCGACCTGATGATGTAGCCCTTGGGCTCTGGAGTAGGACCTTCCCAAGGATCCTTGTCGCGGAATGGCGGATGGACTATGTGGTCTGAAGGCAATAAAAGAGTAACTTATATGGGAAGATGAGACTATGACCTTAACCCTGCTTACACTCAGACCTTCAAGAAGAAATTAAAATGCGACAACTGGAAACTTCGAAGATCTAGGATAGTTTGAAGTAATCGAACATTATACATTTCTCAAGAAGTGCACCTGAATTGTTTCAAAATAAAATGTCTTATAGAAATTATTACCTGCAATATCACTCTTAGTCGCCTTAGCGCTGGGGATGTGGTTACCAGCGGACTCGGAGTCCATGCTCCGTACAAAACGCGCCGTGATATTGGCGAAGCTCTGACTGGACATCTCCATGTACCGCTTCCGGATCTCCAACGCTTGGACAAGATAGGACGAAGCCTGCTGCAAGTCTTCTAACGGCACCTAATATAGATGCACAATTTATAAGATATTTGCAGTATTCATTTACAATTATACAAGAATATTTCTTACACGCCTTATTTTTATTAAACCTATCATCATCACATTAGGCTTTACCATTCCACACCTGGACATAGGCCTTTCCCAGGGTGTGCAACAACTCCTGATCTTCCGTAGATCTCATCCAGCCGCTACCACCCTACACCCTGTTAGATACGCAAATTATGCAGTTTATATTTACATACAATTCTGATACACCCTCACACATGTTACTATTAAATGTTTCGTGAATGTTTACAGATTCTGCCTTAAGTCACGTACAAACATTTCCGCCCCGACCTCGCTGTACGCCAGATCTTCGTGTATATCCGAAAATAGTCGGGCCACTCCGGAACAACATTGTGAGTTACGCCGGTGCATATTTAATCACACTCGTACATAGATAAGTATAAGCGAAAAGATCTTACCCCCGAGGTGTCCTCCCCGCTGATAGCGACCCGCTGGAAGTGAGGCAGCACGATGTCCAGCTCGTCGTCGTCTCCGCGCAGCCGCGCCGCCTCCTCGAAGACGGCTGCTGCAGCACCCGCCTCGCTGCCCGTGTATGAGCGCGCCGACTGTCCGCATTCTGCCGCCCTGGGAACAATCACAAGAACACGTCAACTTAATGGCAACATATAATATCTCTTGAAGAACCATTGGAGAAACACCCTGTGTTGACTAGTAGAGAATGTCATTAGACATCAAGTACACCCTTTGTCATTAAGCTTCTGGTCGATAATAGACAATAAATAAATACAAAACGCGAGATAACTAAAGTTTGCATCGCATTTGCTTTGCGAGTATATCGCTAGTGAATCGCTGCAAAAAGTCACCGTGGGCGACCACCCCACCGACCTCTACTCGCTTAGCATCCCCCGAAACAAGTAATAATCCATGTCAAGTACCTTAAGTCCAGGGTGGAAGGAGCGCCTTAATTCGCACAAACACACAAACACAAAGTGTAAAAGGTATATCATTAAGTATTGCGAACTGAACGTTTCACAATGAACAATGACTGCGCCGACCGCGACAATATTGGAACAGTCATTTGGGCGACCACTCGAAACTGTTCATATTTACACGTCCCATAATTACCGACGCATGACGTCAGCTACACGCAGATAAAATGATAATATATCATACATAGCTACTAATTTATAGCTGGCAGTGGTTGAATGCGAAGTGCTGAAGATCGAGCTTAGTGGCGTGCCATTGGAGCTATGTCCAGCAGTGGACGGAAGAAGCTGGCGATGTTAATGAATTTATAGGTTCTAAACAACATCACGTTTGTAATCCCCAAAGGGATAAGCAGAGGAGAGTAGAGCATTCACTCGTTGCGCCCGTCACGTTTACGTCTTACAATATTGATGCTGGCGGGTGGTGAGCCTATTGTCATGCACCGCGCAATATTTTTAAATGTCCTCTAATATGTGTAATTTTTATGAAAGTAAAATGCGCAAAAATGTGTGCAATACAGCCTGTGGAAAACCTTTCTGCTTATACCTATGGAAAATGATCGTTCATGTATGTACGTAATTACGTATCTACGTACGTTCTACGTATGTACGTGTAGAATAATATATTTTAAAACTTCTAAGGGTACATAAATATTTTTAGACTTTTTTTTTTCATTACTTTTATCTTATCACATTTTTTAAAAGTAATGTTTACTTCGTCTCATTCTGCCTTAATAAAGTTTGTTTCACGTTTGAGCTTTGACTGCTATATTTGTAAACAATCGCTTAGTAATATTATATTTGTCTTGAGAGATACAGATAACCTCTGTTTTCGTGGGGGACTTGAAAATTTTCCTTTGTTTAATACACAACACCCACCTACGGGGGACGGTAATAAAGATTACAGAAGTCGCGTGGACATGCCTTGTCTTTTGAGATAGATAAAAATGCTTGTAATTTTTACACGCAACTGCACTCCTGTGATCTCCTAAGAGGTAGGCAGAGGGTTGTTGTACACTTCCACGTTTCATCAGTTACGTTTACGTCCTACCATGGTATAGGTGTAATTTTTACTTAGAAAATATTACATTTCTATAGTAGAACAATATAGTAGGATAATTGTTCTTCTTGTAATTGGGACTAAAAATTTCGAGCAATAGCTCGGAGTCTGGATTTGTGCGCGGTGTCTATCAATAAGCTTACATGGCTTCCTATTACATGGGAAGAATAAAGTAACTGGTAAAAAGTGACAGTATTATATCCCTCTGAATACCCCTACGGGTAAATATAGCTGGGTGTAAAAATTTTTTTTTTTTTTACAGCCAGACAAAAGAAATATTCGTGCTGGAAATAACAATATTTTTGGGACCGAACTGAAACCGCAGTCATATGTATGAAGTGTACGAGAATTTAGAAGTCTACAAATATTCTACAACCTAATTCCTAATACGTGGGCGGGCGGAATTCTGTGAGCCGTTGCTGACTGGCCAAATTTTACATACATGCACACGTCTAAAGTATCCAGTTACCTACCTACTATTACCCAACTGTAACGTCTGTAACTACGTACTTTAAAACAATGTTGAGAACGTCTCTCTAAACCGTCATAATAAGCAAAATTTAATTCATTCATCGTTATAAGCAGAGTTGCGTGTTGATGTTTGCAAAGCAAAATTTTAAGTTACTAATATACTTACCTGGCAAAATTTAATACGAAAAGATGAAACTCACATCCGGCTTACCGCGTTTTTTTTCTTTTGGAATTGTTGAGCTAATGATCAAAGCAAACTTATCAAGAACAGTCTATATTACCTACTATCACTGTCACATGATCTATTATTCTTCCGCGAGTCTCCTTCCATGAAGAAAACGATTAAGGAATGTGTATTACACGAGCCAAATACACTTTAGTAGACTTTACATGCGCTAGAGAATATAACTTGTTATGAATAATATATCATCAACATCAGCCTATGTCAGTCCACTGCTGGACATAGGCCTCCACCAATGAGCGCCATCACGCCCTATCCTCGGCTTGTCGTATCCAGCATCTGCCTGCAGCCTTTCGGAGATCGTCATGAATAATATAGCTAGACATAAATATGTCGAAATTTGCGAACAAGTATGATTGAATATGTATAAAGATACGATTAAGACCCGAAATTCTCCACATTGTCGAATATTATTTATATTCCCTTAAAATCCACAAAACACTTCCATCCAGACGCATGGAAATTGCTACAAAAATAGTAATTTATTGTATCAAATTGAATTAATGATTGATAGGTTAGCCCACTTACGTGTTATTCCTCGTGTCTGTCCACTTTTTACATTCAATTTTGCTTCCAAACATAATTTACGATCGTAAAATGAAATCAAACGACTTGTAATACGAAAATTATAGAGCGCGACACAATTCACACATTCGCGCCGAAAATGACCGAAGCGACAGTCGAAGGGGATTAGCGCGCGTTCCGCTCGAGTTGCGTTCGGATATGCAATCACATTACGAATGGTGGCACATACATCCCCTTTGTAAGGGTTACTGCCGCGTCAAGGTTGATCCAATTACAACCAACTAATAATATCGGCGAACAATGGACGCGTCGACACCACGCGACACGATTATATCTAATTCTCTAGTTAGTCTGACACGCCATCTATCGACTACCCGCAGCACCAAACTATTCTATGATCAAACCTAACGGACACACGTAGCAGAAGTGATCTACATATATCTATACAATTTGTCCTGTTTATAGCCTATTGCTGGACACATAGCTTCGCAATATCTGCGATCTATCAATTTAGCTATATTTACATAAATGACGAGTCAAATTAAGTAAAAGCTACATTACCCAATTGCTTTATAATATATATTAAACCAAAGTTATTCAAAAAGTACGATAATTATGAAAAAGATACGGCTGACCGTTAGGTGAGACGTTATTGGATTGATACAAGCAGAGGATAATGAACATTATGAAGATGATGATGAGACAAAAGTTACTAAGCTATGACACTCACTTGACATTAAGCTGCCGTTGTATCAGTAGTTTCTTCTCGATCTGCTCTATGGGGAACTGCGGCACCTCATATGGTGCTGACAGTTCATTTGGCAGTTCCCGCGGCGCCTCCGCTCCTACAGTGCTAGTCGGGCTTTCACTGCCTGCAAAAATAATTTAACCGTCACTAATGATTTTTTGTTAGCGCTTCGCAAACAAACAGATATGTATTTCTATAAAATTTGAGAAATATCTGAGAACACTCACATAACAATCTAAAAGCCGAAATTTTCAGTGCGTATCAAGTTAGACTTTAGGTAATAGACAATGGGCAAAACACGATTTTCAGTATATTTACGGTCCAATTAATAAATAGAGTGTCGCTGAAACCTCAAATGACAGTATTCCTACGATCGTAACACAAGCGTGTGGCCTAATTTTATAATAGTATTACCTGTACATTTTTGTTTAGCGCTATATTTATCTCGAATTTATGTACGCTTATATTGACCAAGTGTTTTTGACGCCGTTGCGATTAAACGCAAATAAATTGAAAATAATTAGTATTTGCTATATTTGTCAATGTCTAGGCATTAAGAGAAAATAAAAAAATAGTAAAATAATATTGGGTTAAAATGTTAGAGTTTGTCTTTTCATAAAATAGATAGAAAGAGTTTTTATTCCATTGTAATGTTTGATAACTCTTAGACCTTATACTTTGTTTTTGACGGGTTTGGATAAAAACCGATGCTGTAATAGATACACGTAACATCACGCCTGTAACCCCGAAGTCGTTGGCAGAGGAGTGTAGTACACTACCACGTTTCACCACCTACTTTTGCGTCCCATAGAATAGGTGGCCTATTGCTATAGGTGAGCCTATTGCTATACCTACATCGGGCACAGATCCAGACTCCGAGTCACTACCAGAAATTCTAAAATAGAGAAATCCAATAAAACCGGACCCGGGGTTTGAACCCAGGGCCTCTCGATCGGTAGTCGCGTTTGCAACCACTCGACCAACAAGGCAGTCGTTACTACAAACATGACCCATTATTACATTATCAGAGAGCTGACAAACTACATGATAATAATTATTCTAAATAATTCATGTATATTTAGATCTTTTACACCCGTACTCATCACAAAAATCCGTGTTCTGAGGGTGAATGGAACCGTTAACGACATAGGTCCACTAACTACATATGTACTAGGCCAACAGACCAGTCAATAAACGAAGTTTGTTTACAACGGGACGGCAGAGGGCGCTGGTCATTACGATCGATTGCAGCGACTAATTGTACACTCCCGAACTGCACTAATTGCATTGCTTCTGTTCTAAATGCGAAAGAAGATAAACCTAGATATGGGATCGCAAATATTTCTTTGCAGTTTCGTCAAATTCGTCTAAAAGTAATGGGAAAATAAATCTAAATTCGAAAGTAATTAAATTATATGGACTATCGTCACACGAAATATGACGGATAAAGAAAACGTGTTTAATTAGAATAGTTTTTTAATCAAGCAAGAATTTGTAAATATAGTGTTTTATAGATATTAATTAATGAACGAAGCTAAAATTAATTAGGTAACCTTTAATATGAGAATGAATTAAGAATTTTATTAGGCTTGAGTCCTCCTTCGCAACTCTAGAAGATCTGATACTGCGATGTTCCAATGATTCGCTAGAGAAACTCATTATTAGAAAATCTAGATAAGTTTAGACAAATGTCTAAAAACATCCGTCTATATTTAATTAAAAACGATGGATATAAATCGACATACAACAAAATCATTTACTTTAGTAGCCTTTTGAAACACGAAACTCCTAAAAGGATTTACTGCGAGCGGTCACCGACTCAAAAACTGACCACACCCGGCGTTCCTTAACTTTATAGATCGTTTGCGTTCTGAAATCGCGAAAAATAAAGAAAAATCTGATTCACTTTATAAAGTAATAGAAACTGAAAACAAGTAGGCATTTTATTTTTACGCAGTGTGCCAGACACAATACGCATTGCGTCTGAACCTCGCAAATTGGGAATGTGCCAGAGCCTTCCAATGCGAATAATAATCCTTGCCGCCAACTAGCTCCTTCTGGCCATAAACAACGCCATTCTTCAGTCATAATGGGCCGACACTGCAACAAGTTCTAATAACTCTGGGGTTTATGGACGAATCCGTCTATTTTATTATGTAATTAATCTTCAGAAAATTGTAATATTCGGTAGGTAACAGGATTATTCACCATAAAATCACATTTAGTTATATTTCTTTTATTAATATTATGGGTAAAGTAGTCAGTTTTTAGGCGTATTTCTTTGGACAGGTTAATTGGATTTCGCGCGCTACTTAAAGATATTGAATTACACGAAATAAATTTTCTTTTCTCGAATTGGAAACTATAGGTAGATTAGACTAAAAGATTGAAATCTGTTTGAGATGGGTCAAGAAAAATCTTGTGATCAAAAGAAAGTTTCGATTAAAATAAAAGATTGTATCTAATAGAAACGTTTCAAAATGGCGGCTGCTTAAAGAAGAAAAAGAATCTATCCTAATCTAATAAATTAAAAAGTTTATAATTATCATTTCTATAGCTGAATCGAAAGAGACAAATATAACGAGGAAATTCTTAAAGCGAATTGTGAATAGGCTTATCTTGAACACAAAAGTTGAAATACATGACATTTTCTTTATCATTCATGTTTTATTTCATGTTTTATTTATTTTATATTCATTAGTGGTAAGCTTCTATACAATATTTTTGATACAAAAAAGTTTAAAAAACCCTCATGCAATGCTGATTACGAACATTAGAACACGTTCCTATATATTAAAATACGACTAAACTTAGGTAGCAGATGTTACTGTTACAAATGCGGTTGACCCTAATGATATGACCCAATAATTAATAAACGTGACAAAAAAACGCATCTATTCATTTATTAATTAAACCTGCAAACTGGCAAAACTGCCACCTGATAGTAAGTGGGCATTTTCCAGTAAGTAGGCAAGTTGCCAATGCGATTCGCAACTTTATTGAAGAATACAAAAATGTGTAATGCATATGTATATATAAAAAAGTAATTACGTTCTATATTGTTCTTGTCCTCCTGCGTCTCGGAAGGCTGGCGCGCGCGGACGTGCCACAGATCCTTGTCAAAGCTATACATCGTAGCAAAACCGCTGAAAATCACAACACTTGACTGTGCACTGCTCGCTGATCAACTACTGACATCTCCGAAAACAACCTAAGACACTTTTACTGATGCTTTATCAGCTGTAAGGAAACCATCAACACGTAACACAGTGACTTTTGGAATCTTCTTCTTTTACTCTATATCTATAGGAATAAAATTGATTTATTTTCGCAATTTTAAAATAACATCGTCTTTACGTTATGTTAAGTTGTTTTTATGTTAGTAGCGTCCAAGAAACCATTTTTAAAATTATTGTCTCTTTTTCTGGGGTAACATTCAAGAGAACTAGTTATATCTACCAATTTTAGTGGGACTGACATTTACATTTGCTGTCACCAAAAATAAAGATAAATTTAGCTACGTTTACGTCGCATTTTAATTTAACTATCACTTTAGCGGAGGATGCAGAAAATGTTACTAAAATCACGTGCCATTTAGCATCATTTTTGGAACGCAAAATACATGTTTGAAACGGACTAATCAATCGTTATCGTTTTTGACCAAAGATTAAGGTAATGAACGCGGGTGTATTCTAGTAATGGTTATAACTCAGTTTATATAGACAAAATTCAGTTGTTATAGAGCACTTTACCGTGTTCTATTTGCAAACATTTAATCTAACTCTGGCACGTTACTTATCTCTGTGACACAAGTAATGAGTCACTCCACCTTACTCCTTAAGGGTAGTAGTGCGCTTTACCTGACGTCATTGACCTCAATTACAACCGTTTGACATTGGATACAAATTTAGAACGATTTCACCTCTATCTCATCTATCTAAGTAACACTATATCAAAGAAAAAACTCGCAATTAAATAAGAGCTTAAAAGTCCTTACAGACGAAGCTATAATATCTTATTATTAACATATTCTACTCCAATATTTTTCACTATAGCGAAATACCAAATAGGTACAGTAGCTATGCTATAATCTATATATTTGCGGTCATTATGTGTGCAATATAGTAATTCTTTCTATAGCGAAATCTCTCACTTAGCGTCTTGAATCTCTACTGAGGGTCGTGGATATCCCGAAATGTGTTCGGACTTTCTGTAACCATACTAAGATATATCAGCATGCGGTATACATATATATACATACCCACATACACAATAGATGCATCAAGATATGTATCATATACGAGTCTATACAGGCATGCGGTCCTGTAGAAAAAATATTGTAACAGAATATATTTCTAGCTCTACCTGTGACGACTATATATCATCATCATCAGCCAACTCCCTATACATATATATACATATATGTTGTGATTGTTAGGTAATTGTAAGGTACTGTTTATCTATCCGCCAGGATAATATGTTGATAGGTTCACCAGCCTTGATATTATCGTACGATCGGGGGCCGCCTCACCGCACCTTACGTCTCACAATTTATTGGGCCATATTCTGCATTACAATTGCTTGCCGTGTGCCTTGAATAGCGAAGTGTCAGTTTGTATAACTACGCCAAAACATTTTTATTATTTAAGCTTTTCTGTAGTAGCTCTGGCTGGCCATAGACTAATGACTATAGTTTCTTAAGTCCATATTTCAATACTTATCGAATCAATTACATAGTAATATAAAAAATATTTTCACTATTCCCTTATATTTTATCTCTTAACAAAATAGCCTACCATACTCCCAGTGTGATAAGAGATCTATATTTATCAACAACACGTATAGGAATATATTATTCGTAAACTTCGAAAACAATTATTAACACGGGTAAAAAAGGTGATTTTTCTATTAAAAATTCACACTTTCATAACTACGTTCTCTTTCAATTTTCCAACACGAATTAAATAACAGCATTAATAACTGGAAACACAAAACATGGTGAATTCGTTCCGTTACTCAGAACATAGTTTTATAATTTCAATTTAATATTAATATCTAGATACCTATGGTCACAATCGAGCCACATTTCAAAATTGAAAATAACTACTGTGAACATCATCAATAATAATAATGAAATTATCGTATAATTACTTAATGAAATGAAACGTGCGATAATGCGAAAATTGAATCATTACAAAAGGTATTGCGAACTTAATTTTAAAACAGATCGTGCTAATTTCGTGTTATACATATGACGCAGTATTTTGTTATTCCAACGCCACAGGGTTAAGTTTGATAAGAGGTCACATCGTAGACTGCCCCACAGATCACAAACACGAACGGTGTTAAGTGTAGCTGAGTTCTATTTTTAAATTTTACCTATTCTATGTTTAGTTAATACTCTATTGACAATTTTCTTTATATTTTTATTTATAAGCCGCAAATTTTTTACAATAGCAAAAAAAAACTATTTTTATACTATTCAATAAAAATTGTTCATTCATTACGCGTTCATTTATTACGCGTTTATACATTCTAAAAACAGTTTTGTTCAATTAAAATTGATAAAAAAATATTGACACTATTGTATGTATGTTGCAATTCTACCTTATACGGATAACACCAGTACAGAGGAACTTACAAATGCATTAACCATTAGTAATAACACCTACAATCACTGTAACAGGATATATAGACATAAGTACATAATATTACAAATGTATGGACATCGCATCTTAAACACACGAAACAGCTGTTAAGTATCATTACATCGAAACATTAGTGTATTGTAAACTCATAGAGGTTAAACCGATTTATTTAGAAAACACTGGTAATTGGAGTGAGATTCCGCGTCACAGTGTCGATTGACGTTTAAAAAAAATTTATATACAGTACGTTCGGAATTTAACATGCCACGCGACGCGATTGCCTCAGTTCACTGCCGGCCGTCAAGTCGATTCGGCTGCCGTTCACGGACTAACTGTCTAGTGTATGCTGTGACACACCCGAGAACTTCAACTTGGTTGCCAGTTGCCACACCAATCCCAGTTGCTTCGTGCGGTGTGCGGCGTTCCACGTTGTTCGGTTCAACAAATATAAACAAAATGCATAACAAATGTTCGTACTTGCTGCGATTTTGTTTGAAAATTTCAAGCGTTTTGTTGACGATTAACTTCAAATTTTGCTTTTGTTAAAATCTCCTACGAATTTGGATGATTTGACTTAGTAACCGTTTTAAATATTAGATGTATTTAATCATTAGGAGGTGCTGTATATGCTTGTACTTTGTTAAATTTACAAATTTATAATATAAAAACAACCTAGTTTGCTGTAATTTTACTATTGTTTAAAAAAATTATCTTTATTATTAAATCAATCGTACCCATCAGTGTATAATTTTTGGATACATATTACGACATGTACGGATACGTATATAATGTTTTTGGATATGAGAACACTACAAATTATGCTATTGATATATCTACAAAAAGTTATGTTTGTCTGTAACTAAGCACAGATTAATATAAATGATAATAAATTTTTGTATCTGTAAG
>DWEE01001761.1:0-12633 GCA_018245755.1 Parelbella macleannani
AAATTTTGCTTTTTATTACATTATATTATTACAAAGACGTCTCATTAGGCAAGAAATGAATCGAGAATTGAGAACAAAGAAACCACATTTTTTACGCGATCATTATCTCTCAGATACGGAGTTCGGCGAAATTCCCAGCTCCCATCTTTTGCAAACAAACTTAATTATATTCTTAGGTAATGATTAATTAAATGGTTACGTGTTCTATTATATTTTTACAGATAGGTATAATTTGAAGTTATGACTAATAATCGGCTCGCTTCTTCAGTCCCCGTGGCCGCCACAGTAAGTAACAGACGCCGGGAAGTGCGTCGTACCGTGCCGACCGCGACGTAGCCGTGCGTCGTACCGTGCCGACCGCGACGTAGCCGTGCGTCGTCTGCCGGTCTGCCGCATGCGGCGCGGCGGGAGGCACCCGTCTGCCAGCCTCACCAAACTCAATATTTTGTACATCAAAAAGAGAATCTCACTTCTGTATTTTTTAGTCAATAAAATGTATAAAAACTATAAAAAGTTAACTTTCCATTAAGTGTTAGCTTATAATAAACTTACCTAGGTACTATAAATTTTACTACCAAACATTATGATTAAGGCCACGTTGAGACTGACTACTTCCAGTCGACATTTTCATAAAAACCTCAGTTATATTGAATCCTTAACGGGGATGTCTGGAATAATTCAAAACGAGACTAGACTAGATTGAAAACCAACATTCACGAGCTAGTTGAAAATCGAACCCGAAACTCCGAGCTCTGCACGCCACACCGTGTATACCGAATATTCATGATTTAAGTAAGTACTTAAAGACCGAGCCAAATGGACTTCGTATCAGTGGAATTTGTAACAAGAGCCCAAACATATATCTTGAACATATCTACACATACATATAAAACATAGCGTATTTTATAAAACGTTTAAAAACAGAAATCTGTTACAAAGACTCCATTGAATAAAACAAAGAGAATAATACGACAGTACGTTTCATTCTTTTGTTTCGCAAAACCATTAGAACCACAAATGCGATCGTAAACTCTATGCCTTTATTAATAAGCAGCGTCGCGGCCCCCGGCTCTCACGGGTACCGTTAGCATAAAAGAAGTGATTGAATTAGTTTGACAATATTTTCCGGTATTTAAAATACCTTTGTCAAATAATAGGCAGTAATAGCAAAAATTACATTCATTTAGTATATGAGTAGATAAACTGGCTTTTTGTAAGAATAATAAATTGTTGATATGACCAAATCAAGATCTCATATTTAAATTATCTGAAACATTATTAACCTAAGACATTTCGATTGTAATGTCTGAATTGTATAATTTAAAAAATAATAGCCATGCGCGGAATGAGTCTTGAATATGAGATAATTTATTAGGATAAGGATAGTATTGAGGTACATTTAATAAAGTGCCCTTTCTACATTTTGTTATTGTAACATAACTAGCCACAAGCTTCAGCTCAACTTTCAGCGTTACTATAATTTGCCTTAACGCTTCCAACAAATCCACAAAACACTACACCCTTACACCGCTTTCAAATCCCGCACTAAAATCCAAAATCCTGGCAAATTCGATTTTATTATCTCCTACCCAGAATATATGCAATTTAACGAATACAGAAACTTGGACTTTATTGCTTATGACTTGAGACTACAATTCCTTTGCCGATCGTGTAGGATTTAGCTAATCCGACGATCAACACAATCTCTCCCCACTATTGTCATAGAGTATGTGAATCGCAGACCCGACAACCCCCTCCTAAAACGCAATCTATTTCACCACTCACTGTAATTAGATTGGGGGTTTAAAGCTTATAGGGATTGTTTAGAGGATAGTCTTAAATGGTTTTGTTTTGTTTTATATTTTTTGTATTCGACAAAATGATAGGTTGGAATATGTTTGTAGAATACGCAACTGCAGGATAATATCCTAAGCACCTTGCTAATGCGGTGCGCTGCTCTTACCAGAACTATTAATTTTTTCAGTGGATAAGGACATATGGCACTCGGAGCTCCCTGCCTGTGGTGTATGGACCTGGACTGATTATATGTATAATATTATTCATAAACTGAACCTTAATAAAAACTTTTTAACATTTATTTAAATTAATCTCTCACGCGCACAACTTGTATAGCTCTAATCGAACGAGAACCCTTTCTCACTGCAGGGAGTTGCTGTACGGTGCGGTGATCTGTTCCTCCACACTCCTGCTGTCCGTGGGCAGCCGCGTGCGCGCCGTTACGTGAGCTATATATTCATCCTTCATCCGTAGTCATCGCAAATTGTTGCAGGTTCTATAGTAAGAAATACTTGCACATACTTGCTTGCTTTTTGTTAACGAGATTCTTATTTATCAACACGGCTTTCAATTTTTTTAAAGAATAAAAAATAGCTATTTTTCTAGTGACTCGAACGAAAGTTTTCAATTAATACAAATATTTCATTACCAAGATGCATATGTAACCAATATATGTACCTATGTATGATATAAAAACTAGGGACAGAATTTATATTCAATACCTACATTCAGAAGAGTCGAGACAAATGCCACCTTTGTTATGTCTTTGTGAACCTTTGTTATGTCTCGGAATGGCGTTAAAGTATAATTTGGGTCATTATCATCGGATTAACGTTTTTCCTGTTCCCGCGCGTCCCGCGTCGAATTAAGGCAAATCCACAAATAATAAGCCTCCAGCGTCGTAATGATAAATCGTTTATCAATCCGCAATGCTAATACTGTCCTATGACTGGGGGTTGCCTTCTGTGATATTTAAAGCAGTTGCCAAGTACTATTTGATGCCGTCCTTATAGGTAGCGCCACCTACCGAACCCAGTGAGGAGAGTTTGACCGGCTAACTTCAGGTGAAGGACATTTTCAAGAAATGAAACGAGATTAGGGCTGAGAACATTGTTAATTATTGCGGTTATTTCTATATACTCGTAGGAAAATAATTATTAACTAAACCTAAACGTTTTTTATAGATGCCAAATACTTAATTTCCATTATTGACATATAACGAACGAAGTGAAAGCGAACGCCGAGAACGGTGAAGAGTTTAAATTGAAGCGCAGAGTCCGAGACTGTGGATTTATGTGTGTTTTCAGACTACAGATTGTTTGTTGTAGGCGGGAAAAATGGCATCGTGAGGAATTCTGCGTGTTATCTAAGGCGACAAGCTAAGTTCTTAACCTTTATCATCGTGAGAGAAGACCCATATACAGCAGTGGAAAAAAGAAAAGGGTTAATAATGACGACGAACACGACAATGAACAATTCCGCCTTTTTATTGTAAAATAAACCTCGGTTCCTGGAATTAAAAAAACACATTAGGTGGCGAGCGACCGTATAACTTACTAAGGTATCACGACACGTACTTGCATCCTTGTTAGTTCCTATGAAACAAATTTCCAACTGTAGGGTGAAACAGTGCACGATCGTAATTCAATTTCACTAACTGTAATATTGATGCGAAATAGCATTAGCGATAATATCTCCGGCCGTTGAAATGAGCGATGAGTCCACGGAAACCGTTCGGTCTTGAGTGAATGATTGAACAGTCGAATGAATGAAAGGCACGGACTAGCGGTTTGAGTGGATTACGTGATCTATTCGAAATTCGATTCAATTCATTTGAATGAACGATGTAATTTGCTGTCGAAATGGTCACATTTACAGTCCTTCGAACGGAAATTGTCCCGCCCGCGATAGCCGCTACCGCTCTGTAAATCTAGCCTTAGGTTTACTGTACTGTTATGTTTGGTATAATCATATTCATATAATATATGAATTCAGAATTGAGTAAAGATCGGTGTTCATGTGTCGCTTTTAAATCGTCGCATTTTAGACGAGTTCAATTGCTTGGATCGCTTTGCCCTCAGTAGTGAAAACTACGGCCAAACTAATAATTCGCATCGTTAATTCATTCAAGAAGATATGAGCAACCATTATATGAGCAGAGGGCAGGTGTGGGAACACGAGCGCGATTGTATAGCAGTGGCGTGGAGCACCCGTCTTACAATGTGCAAGTTGGATGTAGTCCAAATGAAGCGCGCTCACGAGGCCGAGCAGCTGCCTCACGCTTACGTCTTGTGCCGCCATTATTAGTTCATAGTATTAAATCGTTTTACATGCATGATCAGCTTATTGTTACCCAATATACATATATATACTTAGTTTAAAATCCTGGTCAGGGTGATGTATTTTTCCGTATAAGTGTCCTGAATAGAAGTTTCTTTAGCGAAGAATTGTAGTATAACATCCTGTACACCCGTGAGCCTTCAAGAAGATTATCATTGCTGACAGGATCTGGTGTAAAATTACAATTAATATCTATATATTATAAATAACCAAATACAAAATAGATATCTAAATAAGTTACATTTCACTTGGAAGTAAAGAGCTTGTACGCGGCAGATCTACGTCGAGGCTGGCCGGACAATTGTAAATCGTTATGAATTTCCTCCCCTTATTCCTCCAATTATCACTTTTATATTACGTACGTTTTAATGATCACCTTTGCATTTCAAATAACTGCACCATGCGATTGCGTCGTGGTGGTGTTGTTGCCGCGTTCTGTGAAACACCGTTCAAGTCGTACTCGAGTCCCGACGGCGTTTATTCTTGTATGTAAATTTTATGCGAGGAGTGATTTACGGCGGTGTGCTCGACAATCGCGAACTCGCCCGTGCTGCGCGCGGTAGCGGCGTGATACTACATACACTGTTTACTCGTTTAGCGCCTTTGATGGAGGACGCTGGTAGACAGACAATGTTATCATATAACAATTGGTGACCGACGCTGGCAAATGCCTATATGAATACTGTTTCGTAAAGCATTAACAAGTCAAAAAATATTTTTATTTGTTTATTTATCCTTCATTGTTGGTAACAAAGGGCAGCCTTAATGGTAAGGGGCATTTTCTACCAGTCAACCCAGGTGATGATGATGAGTTGATGTGGGTACGTTGGTGTGGGCTTAGTTCAGTAACTATAGAAGCAAATATTTTCATCCATATTCAGGCTCGTCCTACGTGTTAAAAAATCTGTATATTACGAAGATTTCCACGCTTCAGACCATCGTGATTCATATTCCTATTTACAATCCAGGAGAATTCAGAACCTCACTTATAAAATGACGTGTCTATCATTATTACGCGGAAAAATTCCCGGAAAACGCGTTGTGCACTCGAGGAGTTTTCAGTCTGGACAAAAAAAATTGGTTTTGACCTGGATCCAGGCTCTACATAGTGCATTCATACTTTAAGATAAGCCAGAAAGATAGCAAACCTTGTTTTTCTCAAAGAATAATTCATATAATATGCCAATCAGCATGGGGACCAAGATCCGCGCAATTGTAACAGAAAGTAAAGTACCGAAGTAAAGTACCGAAAGTAAAGTACCTACATGGGATACTAATATCATAACGGCAACATTCAATAAATGCTAGTTTAGGGCTGTCGACGGCGAACTCGATTCTCGCTGTAATCGTTCGAAACAAACAGAACGCTGGCCAGTTTCCAGGTGTTGCCGACAGATGGCATCGCTACATGTGTATCCCGATATCACGCTATCGCTACTTTCCTGTATATATCATTTAATAATGATGTATATAAATAAAAATAAATTACCTTTTGCAAATTGCAATTTTTCTATTCAGGTATTATGAACATTTCTAAGTGCTTAAGGTATCAGTGTTATAAGGTGGTACTAATGCAATGAGTACATACGTACATTTGCTAGTCACCTAAAAGGTACATTGTAGGGTTTATGGCGCTTGCGATCTCCAGATAGTCCCAGATATAACGCAACCGGAAAACCGATTGTGCAACCGGACTTACGAGTAGACCCATCTGTTACTGTTATGTAACACGACCCTCAATTCAAGACGTATACGGACGTAATTGTAGGAAAGTTACTTTTACTGCGACTCACCAAACATGTAACTAAGACATTCTATAGATGTATTTATTGCATTTTGAACCAGCTGCGATTTTTCTTAAGTTATATTAATCATGGGCACCTGCCCACCTGATTCCGCGTGAGCCGTGACGCTCGGAGCGGCGTGCCACAGATAGCGTCAGATGACTAGCAAATAGGTACATTCGGTCCACTAGGAGACGACAAAGTTCGCCATGCACAGTAACAACGATAGCGGCTATATGTAGCGAAACAGACTGACTGCCTCATCTTCTTTCTAAATTGTCTGCTTCCATTTCTCAAAATACAGCGCAGCGTGATTAATTTTCTGTGTCTCCAACCGTCAACGGGAGCAACGTCTGTATTGTGATAATGATTCGCGCTGGCTGTTATTATTTGCGTCGATAAGCACGTTTTCCATTTTCCTTGAGAAATTTTCCGTTTCACTGACGTGGAGTTTAACGTTATTCCATGTTACTGGAGGTCCAGCGTGAGGAATTCTTCAATTACTTTTCATTCTCTCATTTGTCCGAAGTTGCATGCGGCTGGATTGCACTAGTCCAGGTCACGTTATCCCATCGGCAAATGCTCAAAGCACGGTATTCAATATGTGAAAAATGCCTTGATTACCTCGTTTGTCGACTGGTTACAAAGCGCGACTGCTAATCGATAAGTTCTAGGTTCGAATTCCGGGTGGGTTAGTATTGGATTTTCTAACTTAGATTTTCTAGTAATAGCTCGTTGTTGGAATCTGTGCACTGAGTACGGCAATCGACTCACCACCTATTCCATGGGACGTAGAACATAACTGGTAATACTCGGGAGTGTACTGAGTGCAGTACTGCGCTGCCTACCCCTTAGAGGATCACAGGGGTGAAATAATGTTTTTTACTGTTACCTAACAGGTATATGTAAATATGTAAAAGATTCAATTAACGGTTACCCATAACAAGGAATAAGTTATAAAATTCTCGTTGGGTGTTTAATGTGATTGTATACTTCTTTAATGTAAGCAGCGCATTTCAAACGCGGTTTTACAAAATTATGTAAAGTTGAAGAGATGTTAGAAAATCTGCTGTTATGAGAAAGCGCTGCGTTCGTTCCCTGCGCGCGGCCCCTCTGCGGGGAGTGGTGACTGGAGCTGACGAGGCTGGAAGAGGTCGCTGCGTGCACTCCGCCACACCCGAATCAATCTAGTTACAAATAACGTCATGCTTCCCCCGCTTATTGGTAGAAATGTAATGTAGAGAAAACTAAGGGAATTCTGCATCACAATATCATATCGTCAAAAGCAATTTGAAACAAGACTGCTCTGAGCGGAATGAAGATAGTTTCGACGAGAGATGATCATTGTATTCTGAAGGGACATGCTTTACTTTTATTTGAAGAGCCTCGTGGGATATTACGCCTGAAACATTCGTATTACACGTATGTATATTCATATGAAAAGTGTTGATACGAAGTTTTAATTCTTCAAGGCCACGAACGATTGAATGTAACATTTCGATGACAGATTACTGCGTAAAGGGTGGCCAGGGAGAACGTACTAGGGAGGCGCGGGGGAGACACCTGTCGAGAGCGTTCGTGCAGGCAAAACAGTTTTTCTTATATCTCAGCATATAAAGTGGAAACAGAGCACAATAATACCTACGTTAAAATGGTAGAGTAACGATCCCTTTAAAATGAAGACAAATGTTTTCAAAACGTCTCGCCAGCGACTGTACAGTGGCCACTCGCAGCTCCCACGCTCACATGCACGATCAGGGCCGATGAACTATGGACCTCTTCAAATATTATCTCCTTGTTTTTTAGGACAGCAGAAGCCGGTTGCCGGCTTTGCGACCGTAACACATCCTTCGGAGTGTCGAAATGCTCATACAAATGTTTCAGCCGACAAGGTACCGCACGGCGCGCTGTAGCCGGAGGGTTCGGTCCTCTGAGGACAGTTATTATTGGCATGAGACCGCTTCAATTAATATTGGTGATAAATAATTAAGTATTCGGCAGAAGCGCCATCTCCGCAACTTTCAAGAAACTTTAAAGCTACTTTGAATAATAAGTTTGTCGCGTCGCGCGCTCCTGAAGGGCGTAAGGCTTAATGGGAATAATTCTGACGGCTCGTGGCAATAAATACGACAGCGGCAAACATGTACTCAATTACAGATTTGATTCGTAATAATAATTATTATTTCCTGTATTTTAACTTTGCTTTAGTATTTGTGTCTCATAATGTTTGTTTGTTAAGGCTGTCCTAGAATTTAGATAATATCGGAGCTACGCAAGTATTACCTACAAGTGTACTCAATATTTTACCCTTGCTTATAGTATTCAACGCACGTACACCCGCTGCAATAAACTAGTGTTAGTGTAAAGATGCGGGGCAGCTTGGCGGAGGTTAAAAGCACTGCTGGAGACTGCCCGCGACAGCGGCTACGGTTTCACAGTGTAGAGACGCTTCTGATATTACACATGATATCCGTATATACATACGTAGGTGTACCTCTAGGTACGTGCGTCTCCGTGCTGTCCCAGCCTCGAATAAGTGATCTGGTTATTTTATATCGTTGTTTGCGACCGTAAATTAGTTTAATTTTCATTAACAAAGTTAAGACTCGAACAAATAGAGCTCGCGAAGGCGCCCCGATCCAAACACAAACATTTGTCAAAGAAATGCCGATTGCGCGGCCATGCCACTTCCAGCTTTATTTCCATCGCGTAAAAGTGAAAATAACTTGTGAGGGAGCCGAAATTCTACAAAAATAATAAATTGCAAAATGAATTGTCTTACTTAAGTCCTATTAATGCTATTATTCTAAAACCAACTTTGAATTAGTTAAAGTTTATTTTAAAACCTTAGTTTTCACATCAATAAATAAGACGATCTGAAGAAAACAATATTCTGTCCTGTACTAAAACGGAATGGGTAACTGCTTTTTGAATCTAACACGACGTTGCGGTCGGGTTCAGCAAGTTTCTAATATTTAGCATATGCAATACCACGTCATGTACGCGATGTATGTTTCTACTCGTTTCAACAATAAGCAGGAGCGACCGTTGCACCTGAACAGCAAAGGGGTAATGTGTACCTTTGACTAAAAATGTGCGAAAATGACTCTACCACCATTTTCCACCATATTCCATATACCGTAAACAGGCGTCAGGCAACGATAGTGCATATACGAGTAGGTATATGGATGGTCCAGACACATTTCTGATGTGCTTTTACATAAAACTATAACATTTTTTTCATATGAAATGTTTTATGTAACAAGGTCCAATACGACCAAGACCTGGTCCCTGGCCGTCCGCCTCTGCGCTGTCCCTCTGCGCGCGTTGATGGTGGAGGCCGTCAGTGACCGCTAATAACAAAGTGCTGCCCTTCTCGCTACTAACACACTCGTAGCTGTCCGTCACTGAGCAGCATGAGGTACAAAGCTGTCCTAGTTTTATCACCAATGGACATAATAATGCATACATAATAACATAAGAGGGATGTCGCTCTCAATTATCATTGATGCGTGACGGTTCTTGAAATAAAATATCAATCAAATTTCACATTTAGCCACACTGGCGCGCACAGCACTATCGGGGCGAGCGGCCGCTGCCCGCGCCGGCCCGCGGCGAGTCGCGGCGCAGCCACGCGCCCGAACCGCGACTAATTTCGCCAAACTCGACAACGGAAAACCATTAGCGGCGTATTCTGAATTAAATACTTGTGTAATGAGTTGCCGACTTCGTGGCTGCGGACGTGGTTAATAGATTGCTTTACAAATACCTTTAGCAGAAGCGAACGACTGGCTCGTTTGGATAAAAACATTACTATTCTTTATGTCATACGCATTACCACGTGGCAACTGAGCTAGAACTTCTCGCATGCCGGGGAGCTCCTTCTTCTTTTGAAATACTGAATATCGTAACATCAAAATGTAAAACACTCCAAGGGGACCTCAACCTGTGGCATCACCAGAGGCACAGCTCATTAGCTAACCCCGTACGATAGCACTCTCATTGTGTCCAACTCTACACCTATATTACAATCTATATTGACTATCAGGGAACCCAAAATTTGGCCAGTCCATTGAGAAGTTCTTAAAACTTCGTCGTTGTTTCTCCTATTTCCTTCTCGTTTCGCGGCTCCAAAATTTTAGAAATATCAAATCAAATGTGCTGTTGCCCCAAGAACTAGGGTAGTAATGATTCATTAAATATAACAAATACGCAGGAAGAACACACAATTTCCTTATGTTATTTAGGTTATGTTAACACTTAATATATTTTGTATTTTACCGTTTATATATTGCACACCTACAAAAAAAAATTTAGAGGTTTTAGGTATAACGAATGAAACTTAATGAAAAATGACACAAATACCGTCAGATATAGACAGTATAACGTTGTTCGCACTTGCCTTAAGCTATCCTGGGCAGCCAACCAGCTATCGGTTCCTTATACAGTCTTAGAGTACTTTGACAGCGATATTTTTATATCAAAACGCCTAATATTATATCTAGGGTGTACAGTAGCATTATTGAAGCATTTAGATTTTGGAAAAAATTCCGCCAGTCAGTCAGTTTTGAAAATATACATGAGCGAATGGAGGATAAAAGATAATGTTGACACGGATTGTCCATAAAACCTGCAAAACGAAAGGATGCACAAATTTAAACAAATGAACCCCTTCACTGCATGTATTAAGTACAAGTCTTCTGAAAACACTTGTATTGTCGTTATACGTGGACCACGTCGCAAATTATTCAGCTAGCCGATGTGAGTAGGTACTTAAAACATTCTTAATGCGGTTTGTCCAATTCAGGTGTCCAATAGCGAAATCTAAATTATTAAAATCTTTGTGCACGACATTGCTACGACATTCCAGAATATTTTGCTGTCATCCAGGATACTTACCGAAGAGAAACGTGAAGTAGAAGAGGAGCGCGCGCATGGTGCGGGCGGGGGGGGGACTCGTGCGGGGGGCGCGCGCGCGCTGCTCATCTCGAGGGAGGATGCATCTGGAACAAACGGAACGAATCGATATTGAGGACTCTGGAATTCGCACCGTTGTGTAGACCCTCTTCAGGCTTTCACTACAGAAACGCACACGTTAAAATGAAAAATCCACTTTAAAATAATGTTGCCAAAACGTAACGGAACGGACCGTAATCTCTTTTCATTGTCATTGGCTATTTTTTTGGTTCCACCGTTGTATACGGGCTCCCTCTCGAAATTAACTGTGTGCGGATAACAGGCGTTACACACGCTTACGACGTGTTCATTCCCTGATCCAGCCAGTCTCATCATCTAATCATAAAAAATTACTTTCGAAACGTAATCAAGGTATTTATTTGAACCGCATCCTCACGGAGCGCGCGCCACGATTGTACGAGCACATGAACGTTATAACCAGCCAGCGCGGCGGGCCGCTTTTGTTGACACAGAATAAACTAAAAAATATAGAAACGGAGAGCATGCTTCGGGAAATTACCTAAAAAGTTCATTTTGCTTTACAAGCCGACCGAACGGGAATGGTAAAATATTGTCCCGTGAGACTATATGGTGGCTTTACTAGTCGGTCGGTGTTATATATTCAATAAGATATGTATCTCCCGCTGTCGAGAATTACCAACCTTATGGACTAGCCGTTGTCAGATCCAGCTTCGCTACGATTAACCACTGTCACGTAGTACTTACAACATTTGCACCGCTTTTCCTCACGTACTAGTTTTGGGAAACGGTAACATTTCAAGATATTGATACGAAATATGTATAATTCAATTCAATAGCCAATAAAGACTCAGACTAGAAAACAGGCAAGAATATAAATAAACATATACAAAAGCGTAAGAGATCGTGACCTAGTGTCACTTACATTATTTTTAACAATCCTTCAGGGCACAATTAAATATCCGCCCTCGATCAAAACCAGGAATCAAGGTAAGTGGAAAGTTTACTCGAAGGTGTATCTACAGTAATATAGCTACCTAGAAAAATTAATATCACCTTAAATAAAAATAAACGACGAAGAACTAAACAGAAGGATAAATATAAAATGAAAAGTTTTGGGCACACGCGGATATTTCTAAAATCACAGCTTCTAAGAAACCAACATAATAGTTATACCTAAACCTAGCAATATTATCCAGCCTCACGTACGACTGCCAAATTGGATCATTCAATAAAAGATTTAAAACAAAAATACTATCTCTCAGATAGACTAAGTAAGAGATTAGCTAAAATTTGTAATGACGCAATACGTAACAAAACTAGAGAAAGACGCTTTGCCTATCACACAAGGTTTACAGCGAAATGGTGTGCTGGCTACGTTGCACGATCCACAGAGCACCAGCAAGCGGAACAACCTCGAAGGGTCTAAAAGGGTCTGTAGCTGAGGGCAGTCGCGCGCTACAGGGCAAGAGGAATTATCGCAATCGCAGGCAGAATTTGGGTTGAAACGGCAAAAACAAGAAGGAGTTGGAAATCTTCAGAGGAGGTTTTTATACAAAAGGGTTTCATGCATTTTTATCTATAAACTTGAAGACTAATTTATTTTTAGTCTATTTGTAAGGTTTTAGGAATCAAGTTCAAATATCTTGAGATATCTTACAAAATTGATGTACGACATAAGATGCTGCGAAAAATTTTTCGGACCGTTAATCCAAATTCAATCTGGCATAAGCCTATAAATATGAGAATCATCGGAAATACAACCTTACACTCGCTT
>DWEE01001762.1:0-12631 GCA_018245755.1 Parelbella macleannani
ACTAATTTTGGACCAAAAGGCGGCGTCTTAAATTACCACATAAAATAAAAAGGGAAAAAATTTAAAATTAACCGTTCCCAATTCTCATTGATTCTAAAATCCACAAGAACATAAAGAATTTATTCAAAGGATTCAACGTATGATAAAAATGTAGCATTTATGATTCTACATCGAAAATGATAAAAATGTAACAATGTAGAGTCATTTCCGTCATTGAATGCCTCCAGTGCCGCCATTTCAATAACAATGTTCACCACGGCGGCTCTCGCTCCAGCGGGTTTCAATCCCATCCTGTTGCGGGTTTCATTCCCGCTCCGCTCCCATTCACCGACCGGTATTATAAAAATGCAAAAAATGAAGTTTTTTTCTCTCTTAACGGTGGATTAATCTATAGAGACTACGCGCACTATTCCGGGACTACGAATTATAGTTGCTTTTATGTAATCTATTATGTAATGAGTTTATGTGTAATATTATGTAATGATTTTTGTGTAATGTTAGGTTTTTGCTATCGAAACTACGCTGTACACTCTCGGCGACCGGCGAAAGCCCATGAAGGGATAAAGGGGGTCTGGGGCTAGTCCGAAACTAGTCTAGGTATTCCGAAAAAGATGCGTGCCTTAAGTCGATATATGATTTATTAAAGATTGGTAAGTGTGTGCTACATTCCTTTGCTTACCTCTTTGGGGATTTTGGGCCTGATAAATAATATACAAAGATTGATGTTGTTAATGTTTTGTTTCCGACGTGTCTCGATAATCTCTATGTATATATTACTATAATATTCAGATACTAGTAGGTACGTATGATACACCAGCTGATACCTGAGTTCTCTTCTCCGTCGTTTAAGATATTGTTTTGTACATATTCGTACACTAGGATCATTTTGTATTTGTACGACCATCTAGTACAAAGTAGCCTTTGTTAAAATTGAGAGAGTATAACTGTGTTTTTGCGTTTGGCCGTCTCCGATATTCGCAATGATCACCTCCAATATCACACCTCGAGTGGACCAATCTTCTGTCGCTCTTTCTTTGTACACCTTTCCATGCAAAAATATTGGAAAAACGTGGGTTGTAATTAGCCACGTTTTACGTCTGTTATTTATACTTCTGTTTTCTAGAATATTCCGACTTATCACGTTATAGCTTCCTTAACCATAATGAGCTAAGTTTTACATAATATTATTGAGCATTTTACAGTTTCCTTTCCTATAAGGCGCCATTTCTAGTTTTATCCATTATGGCGTGTTAGTTTTCTTTCATAATTTGATATTCCAATTTATTTCTATTACACAGGTGACATGTTTATTATTATACAAATATTATAAGACATCGAAATAATTGTTATCTTTAAAATTAGGCTGTAAAAACGTAAAATTACCCCTGTAATCCCGGAAGGGGTAGGCAGAGGAAAGTAGTACACACCCACGTTTCACAAATGACGTTTACGTCCTGTGGAATACCTGGTGAGCCTATTGCCAAACATCGGGCACAAATCAATTCAATAGTAGTCGACCCGAGATTGGAACCCAGGACGTCTAGATTATCAGTCGTGCTTGCAACCACTCGACCAACGAGGCAGTTAAAAAAACGAATTTTATAGGTTATGTATATTTTATGATATTTAATTCAGAGTACTACCCTATTCCGTGACAGAACACAGTTAACATATTTTAAAACCGCCACGTGTTCTATCGGAAACCCTATTTCCTAATGGACTAACGGACGTCATCTATTACACGCGAATATCACGACTCGCATTCAATGGGGAGACATTTATAGTGACCGTGTGTCACGGTTGCGTTTCATTGGACATAGTTTAGAAATAATTCTTCAAGAAAAACGCGAAGACAACTCTCCTTTAAAGCAACCAAAGCAACGGCCACTCCTCTAGTATTGAAAGCGTCCACAGGCGATGGTGACCACTTACGAGCAGGTGGTCCGTCTGTCTATTTGGGAGGCAAAATATAAAAAAAGCATGTAAATCTTATATTAATAAGGGAGTTTGGTAAGTAGTAAATAGATTTTCTAGGCACGTGTTATCAAATAAAGAAAGACAGAGGTTGTAGCGCTAATCTGCACTTCTCCTCCTTAAGTAATCATCTCCCATCCGTCATCTCTCATTCCCCATCCAACACAGCAACAAATACAGCTTTAAATACAGCTGGAATCTCGCTGTAACAATAAATAAAATTTGAGATAACTTGCACACCTTAAAATTGTCTAAATATTCTTTAAGGCCTGTTGAAGTCATCCAACTTGCATTCGGCGAGCATGGCACATTATAGGCTAAATCCGTCTCATACTTAGAAAGGCGAGTACAGACAGTTTAACAGCAAAAGGGGCGATGACGATGAGAATAAGCAGTGTATTTTGATAATATTGGTGCAATATAATAATTTTAAAGTGACATGCCGTCTGCCCAAGTGCCACCCTCTACAAGAGAGGGCCGGTCATTGTTATTTAAATTTAGCCGACGCATACCGACATTTCGACAGCGAAAATTTAAATGACAATCGTAATTCACAACACACTGAAGTTTTCGCTATGGCCTTTAACTTTTAATATATTTCACTGCGTAGACAAGGATTTATTTTATTACTTAAAAGGTCTGTGATTCTTTTAAGTAGGAATAAGATATATATGGTAAGTGTTGTTGTAACGTTTTATTAAATCTCACCGTTGAGACCCATGGGAGATTCAAGAGTATGTAACTACTTGAGAATAAATAGGTGGAGATAAGTATTTATCCCACGATATGTAGTTTAAAAGACCTTAGAATCTAAATGAAATATGTGCTGATAAATGAAACTACTTCTATCGTTTCATTTACTACATATGTGCGTATTAAAATAGTGATTCATAAGATTCAACAATTATTGTAAATGCTTAATGTAATTTAGTTATAATTTAAAGAAATAAATTGCCGCACCGAGTAGGTATATCTATATTTTAAATTTCGAACTATTAAGATATTAGCTTAGAAAATATTATAATTTATCTGTATGTAAACGGCCAAACAGTAAAGTCCGTATTAAATTATTTATGATTTCTTTTTATAAAGTACGTCCAAATGATAGTGTTATTAAAAACCGTAAATTCAAATTTAGAAAGAATTCTTTTCCATTACAACACGAAGGCAAAACGCAAGTGATGTGACAACAGTAGGTAAACCTATTTCATATACAAATTCAACCGTTCACAAATACATAGGTATAATTTGGTTATTGACATTAAATTTTAACTACATTCATTATATAGTCATGTTACTTTAGTTAGACAAAAAGGCCACATAAAATTTAATAAAAATGACATCAAATACATTAACAAAGCTCTCACCTACAATTTACCTGCACAATGACACTTACCTACAAGTTACCTAAAAAAGAGACCCTTGCTTACAACTTAGAGACTATCGCTTTCAATGTGTACAATATTTATTGTACTCAAAACGCTATTATAAAGACCATTGTACGTAACGCACCCTCGCTACGTCGGATATAATGATGCAATTGAAAATATGTATTTTGTATGCCTATGAATGATATGACACTTTAAAGGCGTTACGAATTATAGTGGCATGGGGCAAAATTACTTCATACACACAAAAGTTTGTGTTAATTCATAAAATGACCTTTAACGTAACGGAATAGAGAACAATTTTGTTTCTTAACCATTTTTGGGCGAGTGTCTGCGTTGAAAATAACATCTTATTGTGTTTTTAACACTTCGCCCCCGCTGCAGCGAGTGTGGGGTCGCGTAGGGTAGTTTGCACCCTCTCTGATTAGCGTTCTTAATCTACTGGGGACGCTTGGACGGTGTTATACAATGCGAGTACTTATTATTACGGTAATAGTTAATTATAAATCGTTAAGCATTTAAATATGATTGTTTTTAGTTGTAACATACTGTTTCCGTGTCGGGGCGGAGAAAAAATACAACCACTGACCCCATGAGAAATGATGATGATGATGATACAAGGACAGGAATCAATTAAAGAAAATGTGTATGAGTAAAATAAAATGATAACGTTAGAAGCATTCCAAACCAGTGGATCTGAAAAAACTTTACTGAGAAATATCAGCGTCAGATATATTATATTAAAATGGTTAGGTATGATTTTACCTCAACATGAAGTAAGTATACAGTCAGCATGTATCCTAGACTAAATATAAAGTCTTATCGCAGCTTAGATAATTCTTTCACCATGGTGACGTAAAAGAAGCAGTATTTTTACAACAGTATTGTCATCGATACAACAATTTTCAAATGATTAAGATACCGGTGTATATTAATCATTTGAAAGTTGTTGTATCGACACCTTGCGTAGTTTTTTGGCGATAGCTCGACTAGTTTCGGTTAAGTTCAAGTAAACACAATACACGATTTATTAATATATATCTACAAATTAAACACTTCCATTAATTTTACGTACTACAATAACTAAACCCTAAACCTTTAATAAAATAGTTACTTCATGCATAACAACATCCAGTTATTCAATAATATTTTGAATGTTTATTTAACATCTTAAACTGTTACTTAATGAACTAACGTAACAGGCTGTTGGAACGTGTTCATCTCATTATGCTAATGCTTAATACCGTTGTATCATCTGTGTTTAACAAATATTGTAGTTGTAGGTAAATAGTGTTAACAAATGTGTGTGTGTATGTGTAATTTGTATGGGTGAATGTTGTTGTATTCTAAAATGGTAGGTATCTAATTGTCGTTAAATAGCTACCTACAACTTCATAAGGCTTTTTTTCATTTCATAATTTTGTTATTAATTTTTGTTTATTAAATAACAATTTATATATCTTGGGGTAAGTCACAATACCTATACCGCCATTCTGATTTCAAAAACGTCAAAGCCTATATAATGTAGTGACCATACAGCGAACAAACATACATAATGTATTAACTTCTAAATGCATACACACTGGTGTAGACAATGTTGTACCAAAAACTAAAGCATAATAAAAGAGCATAAAAATAATCAGACGCTTATACACCGAATAATAGTACCTCCAACCCATTTTTGACACTAAACCCATAACTAAATACGTCATTAACCACAGACATTAACCGCGGTGTTATTCTGGATAGCACTAAATCGTCTTCGGATATATCCGCGACATTAGGCCGATCGGATGTGGTGCGCGCGCGGCGGAAACTAGCGCCATCTATTGTGCGTCACGGCACTTCCGTCGCGGTGCTCGCTAGACAGCAGGCGGTCTTAGACTGCACGACAATAACAGCTTTGTTTTGATTGTTATAGACTATTATAAATATATAGTACAGTAAATCCCAATTTAATCGACACAACAATTAAGAATATTTAATTTAATAATCAATTATAAATCAGTGTTTTAAATTTGTTATTAAGCTGTTTTTTATTAACTTTCATTTGGCTAGAAAGTGACTATTAAATTGATGTTTAAAACAATTAAATAATGAAAACGGCTGCACAAGCGCAAGTGAAAATCTACTTTTATCATCAAATTGTCTTGTTAAAATTTGGCAAGTAGATAAACTTCAGGTTTGTTTAACAAATCACAAATTTATTATTTTTAAGGAAAAACATAAATCATATTAAAAACTGATTACTTATATGAACAACAATTATTAAGATAAGATAAGAACTTGGGGAAGCATGTTATTTTGGAATGGTCTGACTAGCTACGGACATCTTGAGTTCCTGCCAATTGAAGAGAAGCCCCAGTGGGGAATGTCATAGGTCTTTAAATGGTTTTTAAATGGGACATAAACGTAAATGGTGAAACGTGAGAGTGTACTATACTCCTCTGTCTACCCCTTAGGGAATTACAAGCGTGACATTACGTTTAATACATCAACTAATCAACATGTACATGTACTTGGTTAAGAAAAATTAATATCCTATCTTATATCAAGAAGGTATGAAGGTAAGGAAAAATGTCGGTTCATAAATACTGGACTTTGTATAGTACATACAACGCCATCTATTGGTTGTTAATGTCTTGCACCCTAAGATCTTCGCGCTTTTATTACACTATTAAACACATACACATCTAAGTATGTATCTGTTCTCAGCGAATAATTAGTCCGCCGAGCAGGCCATAATATGGCGGTAGGCAGTATTCAGCCGCCTTAAAGAACATTATGGAGAACTCTAATGGATGTAGGTTTTTTCTCGATAATATGTTTTTCTATTACAGCAAGTGATATTTAAGTTTAAAGCGATACAACGCATTTTACAGTCTATATTATTATTATATTATCACACTAGACCCTTACTGAACAGGCAGAAAGAACCAAGTGCCCAATATTTCTCTACTTACAGGCCTACCGTGTTTTTTCTATACTTATTAGTATCTCTCTTGATATGCTCACGTCTGTTTCTAAGATTTCTAACTACCTCCATCAGGTGGTATCTGACCGAATTCATACGATTCATGCGTTACTTTGTTACACAATATGTTAGGTGTACTATTATGAGTACACCTTTAATTTTTTTTTTGAGTTTTAATTCAATCATTTTGTCAAGGGCGAATGAACTCCTAAACAAAACATTTCATATTAGACATCTGAGCACCACGTAAGCATAGTCTACTTACCATACACTTTGAATTTTTCGTCTTGTACATATTTAGACGCGTGTGCTCGTTCTTATATTATTACGGCCTGATATATGTATCTATCTGCCATTCATGTTATTGCAAAGTGGTAGGCAGCGACTCAAGATTTACAACGGCTACCGTCCTGCAAAACTTTTTCGCGACCAATTTAAGCTACTGGCCTTTTCTAGAACGTCATGATCGAAATGAGTAGTCAATTAAATGTTATAATAATTTGATTCATTACTCTTCTTTAGCCATACCTACTTCTGCGAGTCTATTATTATTTTAATGTTCATTCAGAATACCACAACAATACATTACAAACTCAAATTCGTTACGACCAAAGAAATTCGATTCCTAATTCAAATTGTAAAAACCGCCAATTCGACACGCACCGACCGCGTCTCGGCACAAGTGCAACAATGACGTCATTAGACTCTTTCCAAAAAGTGTGCAGTCCATTTAAATTACAGTAAACATTAAATCGAAGCAATAAAGATTATTTTTCATTGAAGAAAAGTTTGCGGTTGGTAAGTTGCATTGTTGTGGGTTTCGTACCGTGTATGAATTTAAAAATAATAATACGTCATCGCCCACTCCCTCTGTCTTTTTGATTCAGTGTTGCGTATTACGCGTTACAGTCGTATGTTGAATTTGATGAGCGTAGGTTATTGGTTTCCATTTCTTCCAACGTCATAAAAGTATTCCTATATTATTTAAAATGTTTTGTTTTATTATGCTTTATATGCATTTGAAACCGTGTTCTGTTACATATTATTGTTAATCATTTATCTCTTATCTCAGATGTTACAAAGCAGTTATTTTACATGATGACAAATAGTTCGTGAAACTACTAAAAACTAACTCCAACTGGAAACTTAAACGTGAACGAGATACCATTTTAAACGGAGAAATATGTTAACATATACATAGAACTATAAAGTCGTGTCGTTTAAATCCTATGTAGGTACACATGATTATCGAACAGTGGAAACACACGCGGACACCCGATGGCTAAATTCGCGCGTGAATTTAAATCTCGCCCCGGGATAGGAAGCGGTGATTTGTGGTTATTTACCGCGGCTGTTAAGTTTCCATTTTGGATCGCCGCTCGTGCGGAATCCGCGACGATTTCGATGCTGAATCCGTTTTTAATTTTACAGAATAGGGCCGGGCGTCTTTTGTTTCGCTATGTAAAATGTTTCGTATTTTATAGGTATGTTGTATACTGTACGTTAGGTTTATTGAATGTAAATACTGTATAATACATTTTTAAAATCTATGTACTGCATCTGTCCAATATTGTAGGATTTGAAAAGCTGAGCGGTGGTGGATTTGATTCTCGGCTGTTAAATATATGTATATAATTGTATGTTTTTGTTTGTTTAGTAAATAACATACGATTAGAATACGAACAAAGAAATTGTAATGCCTTTATCATTATCATTTAAACAGAATCACATCCGATTCATACCTACATCATATTGAAAAGGTTGGCACATATTAGATTATATTCAGTCCGAAATCTACATGTGTATGCGAAGGTAGCCAGCCACAAATGCATTCCCGTTACCGTGTTTCATGTCGCGCAGTTTCATAAAAATAGTTGTAAAAATACTTTGTACAGCAGTAGAATGAATTACTTACTGTGTAACGCGAATATTTATATGAAATATTTATCATTTTATATTTAACTTAGTTATGTACAAAAATTTAATAAGTTTAACGTGGAATGATTTGTATAGGTGTGATTACGTTGTGATTGTAATTGAAAAAAATATGAAGAAATAATGGGATTTAAAAGAATTATTCTTAGAAGGAATTATATTTGTTACGGTGTTTGTTACCTGTCAATTAAATTTTATGTTGTGTTAAATGCTACGCTAAATTAATTAAAAACAAATCTTAATTAGTAAACAATTTTATTACTGTTTTCATAATACGTTTTATGTTTTTATCCAAAGTGTAGTAAAGATATTTTTAATAATTCTAACTTCATGGTTTTTTTCAAAGCAGTTTTAAATAGGCGCGGCATGACTTAATATTATAATATATGAGATATATTTATGTCAAATTAAATATTAACAAAATATGTTTAAAATATATCTTGTATGTGAAAATAGTAACATACCTACATACAAAACAAATAATATAATTCTATAAAACATAATGGTAAATTTCGGAGAATCTTCCACTCACGTCACCTCGATTGTTTATCAATTTACCAATTTCAATCTGACCAAAATTTATACGATCGTTTTTTTAGTAAATCAAGATGGCGCAAAATCGAAATTCAGATCGTGTAATCCAATCAGTCTGTCGACGAGACAATCCGGAGGTGGATTTCCATCCAAAAAACCCTTTTGTTCAAACAACGTGCCACGAGCAAATGTCACAACCCTTCCTGACAGCCTCGTTGGAAATTCACTTCGGATCCAAGGGTTGTATGACGCACTGGGATCCGAAACTGCGGCGTAGACCGTACCACATGTCCCACACTAATATTAAAACCCAGGTTGAGATAAAGCTTTTCTTATAGACTACACGAAGTAAATACGCGTATCCTAATTAACAAGGTATATGTAAAAGATACATAACGTTAACAAGATATAATTAAACATTTACAACATATTATATATACCTATTATTTATTATTTTCTTCCAATAAGGATATCCACGGGACAAATAAACACGTATTTCAAAGAACAATTGAAGATAAACTGCATAAAAGATTTATGATATAAATAAAATATGATCTCAATTACTCAATGCAAAAATATAATATTAAATTATTTTCCTCCTCCAATTAAATGCGATGATAAAAGTCTAATACATATGTTGGTAAAAATAATTATAAAAAAACGCCGCGACATGCGAGTGTAGGGCGTAATGGAATAAAATTTGCATAGCGCACCCAGAGAAACCGGCGAAGACTTAAAATTTAGTAAATTTACTAAATCTAGGCTTAAACTGATTCGCTGTTGGCTCCAGACGGCGCTACACCATAGACTATAAACTAAAAAGAGCAGAAATACCACCAATAGACTATTTTGGGTTATTAATGATTTTGCCCTCGAAATTGTAAAATAAGTTGTGTAATAAACATTCCAAATGTTTCGAAGTTTCGTTTGATTAAAATTTGATTAAATTTTCTATTTTATCAAATTTACATAAATGTTATTAATTATTAAACAACTTTGAGACTAAACTTTACAATTCATTGTGTAGTGTGAACAATAATAGGTACACAATCAATGTTCCATTCAAAAAGCATAAAAGTCAATTTAATTTATTATTACTTAGGATATTTTCTAATACTGTTTCAGTTACATTTTTCTGAACAAGGAAACACAGGTATGTACATTGTTAGAAAGCTTATGTTATGTTGAAATTATGTTCATGTATATACGAGTATCTATGTATGTTAAATCATCATCATAGATCATAATTTTCTTATAATTTACTGTCGATTTTATTTGCCAACAGATTAAAAATTCTTTGCTTTTGTAACTGTCAACAAAAACATGGTCAAAAGAGTTGCACAATTTAGAGATCTCTGTAATGTGACTACCTACCCTTGGCAGTGTGACAGACTATTGTTCTAACCCTTATTATTCCGAAAGGAGATACGTTCTAATATTAGAACGATGCAAGGATTGCTGGATTTAAATAAACGTCTTTCTGCTTTCTACATAGGCATTAAAGTAGATTTAGTACATTAAATTAGTAAATCATTACTTAATCTTTGTAAAGTTTTGCATTTTACCTGAATATTTGTTCTGTACGCGCAGTATACAAATTGATTCGAGAATTCGATTTGTAGAAGTTGCCGTCGATAAATAGAGATGTTTGCTTGATGGTTGCGAATATATTATGTACATTTGTAATGCGTTCGCATAACTTAAAACATTTTAATGATAAATCTTATAAAATATAACACAAATAATGTTTTATGACGACTTTAATGCAGAAGAGGTGAAAGAAGTCTGCCAGGACCGTAGCAGGTGGAAATCTTGAATCACTGCCTAGATTTATGTAAAAAACGTGATAATATATATGTATACTACACATAATAATTCTTAAAATGCTTACAGTTACATAAATAAGAGATTAAACGAGATGGTCACAGTCGGCGGACCCTTTGTACGTTTGTTTATTAAATTAATGTCCATATTTGCATGACTTTGTCTTCATAAGAGCTTTTACAATGAACAAACATGAATACACCCAAAATTAATCCTTATTCCTGAAGGGTACGATACATAATTGGATGGCATTTACGTATGTGATGATATTTTTGTATGTGAATACATCGTTTGAGGTAGAGTGTCTCTCTCTACTGACAATGGTACCTTGTTTTAAAATAACAAAGATATGACGCTCGTAGAGTTTTTGAGATTTGCTTTTTGAATTTTAATTTGCTTCCCCTTCTCTCTTTAGGCAGGGATGTGTACGGTTTTATAATGACTTTCTGCGGCCTTCGCAGCTACGTTTCAGGTCAATCATGAAAATTGTACAGAACCATATTCTAGAACAGTATTGTTGCGTGTGGCCTAAATTATGTCATTTGCATAAGGTTACTTTGGGTTTCATTTAGTTTTATATATTTAAATTTGTTAACATTTCCAAATCAAATTTGTGAGGTAATACATTGTTATCAAATATAACAAATTACATAAAGTTTCTCCATGCACATTAATACCATCAAATCTACTATAGATGTAAGATCAACTATATGACACCTATATATGCGAAGAAAAGCTCTTTCGCTCTGCTTATTGTTACTTAAAAAAAAATTGCTACCCCAAAAAAATTTTTCAGCTCGGTAACAAAAATATATTGAAGAATAAACATTTGCACATTGACCATTACAAACAATGTGGCTGTAGTGTGATATAACATATTAATGACAAAGAAAAACCCTGAAAAATGAAACAATGTCCTCTCTGAAAATTCATACATTTGATTGGTAAGGCAAGACCTGTACGCAAAGTGTAAGTTCTAAGATTTACAATAGTATGCATCTATATTAATAGTCGATATTAGTACTATACCCAATAGCACAATAATTCACGTTATATACTCAATATTATATACCCAATAGCACAATAATAAGTTCACACTCATAATAACTAATGTGCAGTGAGAGAATCAGATCAGTATCAACTAATACTAAGGCCGAAAGCTAGACTAAGGAATAGATACAAATGTTATTGGCGAATAATCTGAGATTGAAATAGACAAAAAGCCTCGAGCCAATTCTATACATACCTAATAAACTGTAGTAAAACAAAATTCACGCTATATCCCGACGTAGGCGATTATAATTAGCGGGGACCCCTCGTCGCTAACGTAATAAGGGGTGAACTGGGGCCCTTATGCAATAACCCACCTAATTTGATTTTTATTTTGATCTCGTTTGTCCGTTTGATTGTCCTCCGGGCGAATGTAGTTAACTTCAACGATATTAGATATGATTTTGTGGATGTTTTTATTGTTTGGATCTAATGAGTCTAATGTTTTATATATTTCTTGCGTATTAATTGCGTAAATAATAGTTGCACGCTGCTCTATGTCAATATATACGTGGCATGTTCCAAGAATTGCACTGAAATTTATTAACCGTTACGTAAGTTTGTACCGACGTCCTCGTTAGTCGGGGTGCCGCTAGATTCAATACCAAAAAACCAATATAGCAGTCCGTGATTTATAGCGATGTTTAAGAGGGGCTATGTCCAGTAGTATTTGGGTGTTTGGGCAGAAATGATGATGTCGGGATTCTTAGATCTGAGTTTTTTTTCAATGTTCTCTAAAACGTGGAAGACTAGCCTACTTTTTTTAAGAGGAGCCTCATATTTCTATATGGAGCTGAAAGCGGAATGATGTTAAAATCGTTGTTGACGATAATAATTATAATGAAAATATGCGTGTCAACAGGCTTGCTCCCTTCTCCATGGTAGGACGTAATTCTATCTTGTGAAACGTGAGACTGTACTGAACTCCTCTGCCTCCTAATTTCATTTCTAT
>DWEE01001763.1:0-12630 GCA_018245755.1 Parelbella macleannani
ACAAGCGAACCATTAATCTGTCGTTAACGACCTACGACAGATCGTGTGTTGTAAAACGGATATTTAACACTAATAAACACGTTTTAAATTCATAATATCTTAATACTTCGTGCTCTAAGTGATTAAGGTCGATAGCCTCCGTGGTGTCCGCGAATATTATTCCACCATACATTACTGGGTCACAATGGGAAATCTTTTGCGTATGACTTCACGGGTCAGTCGTGAAAAATAGCATTGCCTATAGCATGAATGAGTCAGTCGTGAAAAGTAACATATGCCGTATTTCAGTGACCCACTGTCTGTCAATTTTTTTTATGTGATCCTATGAGGCAGTCGAAAAAAGCAATGGATATTATTATAAATAAAACAAAAATATCGTTAAATTAGAGTATCCTTTAAGATTCATATGTAATACAATTTAAATTGGAAGCTGAACATCATCTATTACAAATCCAGTTTCATTTCGTGACGGACATTTTGACAGATACATTCATAAAGATTTAATATAGCTTTGATTCGCTGTATGAAACGCAGGAACTTAATACCACATTTTGTTGAAGATTTATTACAGATATTTATTGGGCTGAGAAATCAATTAAAGTGTGCTGAATCGCTCAAAATTTTATGCCATAAAAAATATTGACATTATTGATCAGTGATCTAGAAACTTGGTCTGTGATTAGGGTCACCGTACACTGTATGCGGAATTTATTCCATGTCAATGTAAGTGGGTTAATCTCGATATGTAGATATGTTTTTAATCAATGTTGACAGCTCTGTTGTACATCAATAAGTTATGGACACCTTACAATTTATTAATATGGTATGAAGTAAAAAATAATTATTGATTTCTGGTCGTATTTAAAACTGTCAGTTGTATTGAGAAAACAAACGTTAATCAATACACGAGCATGCATGACGACTTTACTGAATGAAAAAAATGCGAAAAACGCTCCTAAGACCATAGCAGAATGAAATTCTTAATCTCTGCCTTCCCTCCCCTATGGAAATGGGCCTGGTAATATGTACAGATAATTATGTATATACTATATTATATTATTATATAATTTACATATATATTATTATATCATCACGACAGGTCCCTTACGGAGTAGAAATGAGTTCGGAGTGTCAAAATCAAAAGAAATATTGAGGGTATATACAGATATGAGTATGACGCAATAAGGTGATTAGAACCGAGAAAAAAAAATTGAAAAAGTTCAAGTCAAATCTTAGATATCGAATAATAATATTGATGAACTATCGAATAATAAAGCAATATTTAAGCCCTAAAAGGTACAATATCTACCGTAAAGTAATTATTATTGGAACTTGCTTCTCAGTTTGACGGTTGTCTGTCCAGGTGTATAGAACACTCGACAATTTCAGTCTTCAGACGTAGCAGCGCTTCTGTTCGCAATTCGATTAGCACGGATACTAACCAATGCTCACTGCAGACATACTAGCATATACCAACTAGACTAATCTAAACTAACAATGTTCTGGTAGTGATGTTACAAATGTCTATAGGCGACGGTGATCACATACCAATTAGTATGTATTAACTAACTTATATATGTATGTACTCCATAACCCCCCGCCCGCCTTACACCGTAAGGGAAATGGCGTATCGACATAATAGTGATAGTAAACAAAATAGCTACTTTTATACAGCTGCACATCTTTCGTAATAAAATATCAGGTTTAAATACTAATTAAACTTGATGGTTTCTAAACCAAATATATACACTAACGCCCTCTTTACGAATATTTGGTACTAAAATGTTTACCTTAACACATCTAATTTAAGCTTTTAATGCAGTTCATTTTAGTCTAACAGATGGCAGGATTAGATAATATCTAAGTAGAGGGCGCTGCTTGTTGACAAATTTGTTGTTAAAAAATTTAGGAATACTTAGGTTTTGTTATTAAGAATATTGGATTGACCATATCTGTTGTTATTATTGACTTAATTGTAAATGTATTTATTTTTCTCGTTCATTTAAGGAGTTACTGACATTTATTTTCATTTGTTTCAGGTCCAGTGCCACTAGCTAGGAATATAAGACACTTGCCGTGTATATCAAGACGGACGGGTCAGGAAGGACTATGTATGTTCGCGATAGACTGCTTAAAAGCCAATGGTTCACACCTAGGCACGTGTATAGATAGGTTTTACTTTGGATCCTGTTGTCAGATCCCCGACAAAACGGTCCTACCACAAATCATTGGGAACAACATAGATGACAATTCTATAGATAATTCAAATTTCGTTCATCCACAAACCGAAGATAAGGTACAAAGTACAGTTAGTAAAATCCCCGACATTTCACACAAAAAGCCAGAAAAAGTTCCAGCGAATTCCGAAAAAACACCATTAATAGCCGAGACAACTGTGACAATAGCTCCAACTAAGGCAGAAACAGTACAAGATAGAACCACCCTTGATCCGATGGAAACAAAGTCGGATGAACAGGTGATTGATAACAAAATACCTAGCGATGACTATAAAACTACCGCTGCCCTTTCAGAATCCGCAACGCAGCAAGCTATAACACAAACGGTGCCATTCACAAAACCAACACTAACTCCAGAAACAATAACAACAGAGATTCCAGTAAGACTATCAACATTCCAATCTGTATCTAGTGATGTTAGTAATTCAATTACAAAAAAACCAGACTCGACTGCATTAGAGAAGGTAACTTTAACAGATATAAAAACAACCACACAACAGATTGAAACGACACAAAAGCCAAAACCAACAAGGAAACCTGTGAAACCGACGTACAAACCCAGACCTCCTTTTAGACCAAGTAACTTCACACGACCGCAATACACCATAGGTAGTACTAAACCGAGACCTACAAAGCCTGTTCCAGTTTTTAACATAACTAGGAAGCCTCCATACAGACCGCCACCTAAAAGACCCTCAACCAAAAAACCATTACCCTCACCACCCAGATTAAATATTACAATACTACCTCAATCTACTAGTTCGAGGCCAATATTTACCAGGCCGTCAGTTGCATCTATCATTTATATCAATACTACGGTATCTAAAGAAGAAGAATCGCCAGCTACTACTAGCATCTCCTCTTCCACTATTTCTACCACAACCACCACTACTACAACACTAGCGCCATCTACAACAACCACAACAACAGAACCATCCACAACTTCCTCTACAACAATTTATCCAACAACAACTACAACATCTTCAACGTCGACAGCCCAAACTATACAAGAGACGGAATTTACTGAAACAGCCGAACTAGTACCAGATCCAACAAGTACAGTATCTGAAATAACCGAAAGGCCAACGGAAAAGATAACTGTATATTCTTCCACATCAGAATCGTCAATTACTGAGACTCTTCAGACTGAGGATGAAAAAGGAACCACTCTGACTGAAGATGTCACGAAAACAGAAACTTTAATACCAGTTACCGAAGTCGTGACTACAACAACAACAACAACAACAACAGAAAAACTTGTTCCAATGTCGTCAACAGAATTCCCTCCGCTGGTGACCTGGTCTACTGTTGATGCTGCTTCTAAGGCGCCTGAGGCAACATCGCCTTCTTCTGATGGTAAGTTTTGAACATTATTGAACTAATGTAACATATAACTCTTCTATTATCCTTAGAAAATCGGTCGTCTAGGAAAGGTAGGGTGAACTTGAAGTATATTCTAATATAGTAATGTGTGTGACACTCGTATGGTATATATAAAACCTTTATATAATGACATCCAGACCCAATAACATATATATCCCGACGTCAGCTAAATCGCATCAAAATATGTATTTGTAGCTTTCATTTCTTCATCTAATTTCTATAGTTAATGATCATTGACTTCACAAAATCCCGATCGCTTGACAAATACAGATTAAACAACTATAAATGTATTTAACTGCGTATAGGAATATATACTTCTGTGTCTGATTATAGTTTTTTTTTCTTCATTTTGACGTTTAAATTATATACACGGGAAGTCCCCTGTAATATTTTAAAAATCACTTAACATAACTCCTCCAAGTCGCTCGTCAGAACGTGTTTAACCCGATACAGGGTAATACCCGCCCTCATGTAGGAAACTATTAAATAGCCCCGCAGGCCTCCAGAATAGTGTAAAAATAGTTGTCTCATTATAAAACTAAACGATATATTTAACGTGCCCTCTCAAGTGGGGAAAGGCTTGCTTTTATCTCTTAGCCATACAAGAACTAACCGCGCACAAAGTTGCTCAAGTTTACAAACCATTTGCGATTGATAACCATATCAGGGTTACGAGCGCTTACCTAAGTTATTTGTAAGTAATTAGTTAAAAAATGTGAGTCAGCGGACATTGCGACCAAACGACGAGGCACCACTATGACACATCGCCGTTAGCCGAGATAAAAACATGAGACAGTCACGATATTAGATCTTAATATTTTTTCTCGTACACCCACAAAGCGGATATACAAGTTGGACGTACCTATGTCAAATTTTGGCATTGTTTTATACATCGAGTCAATGATCTCCGAGAATCTCAAAGATAATTAATAGTCACTTATATTATTCATGTTCTCATTATATTCGAAACGGTTGAACAAATTCGTTAAAAATATTTCTCAAATCAGCCGACAGCCGCTATAGGTGGGAATATGTAGGTACCTACATGAAATATGATTGCTTCTGAAAGTAAAAAGTGTAACGGTTAAATTTTAAAACATTTTAAGTAATAGGTCTAAATGTATGATAAAAGTGACTTTCGGGATGATAAACCAAAACAAAAAATTTCGTTGAAAGCTTATTAACAATTTTTGCACACAAAGAAATAAATGGACTTTTGAATAGGTACTCTATTTTGTATTACTATTTTAAGTTGATATTTAATCGATGTTGGTAACAGTGACAGGTCAATTTATTATTTATCACATACGTAATACTTTATTTTATGAATAGACGTGAGAGGCTGAATTCTTAATCACTAGGCTATCACTTCTTTATTTAGTAAACTTTTACTTATTTAGTAAAAACAATTACCTAATTTAAAAAATACATACATCGCACAAAATTACATCGCACAAATAAGTCGGACGCCCAATAATAAAACCTAAGTTAGTTATTAAGGTCCTGTTGAAAAAATATACGGATAGAAGACATTTTGATAAGATAAATCAAGAACTTTGCTGTTCTGCTTAGCCGAGCATTTTAGATTACATTAGTTATGGCTCTATATCTGGTCTAGAAATGTGTGTTGATAAATTAAATGTGGAGTTCTATGGAGAATTTTATGTCTTTACCTTACTTTGTCGCACATTACGCTTATCAAGGGACATAATTACCTGTGACTGCGCTTACTTACCCAGAATAATGTTAAAAATTATTAATTCGTAGATTTTGTCTTTACACCCCTTCGGTGATCCTTTAACAAAAAACCATACGAGGAAAATTTTACAGATTATTAATATTTTTTCTGATACCAACTTTTACGATGTTAAAATAAAATGAATTAGGACCTCAATTAGACCTGTGAAATGAGATACCTATTGCTTGATTTGTAATAATAAAATTGAATTTATGTCGATTTTTTCCAAGCTTTGGGTCGTTTTAATGTCGAAACGATAAATGGATCTTACACATATCTGCAGGTTGAGGTTTTTTGAAAATAAATTCTTGAGGTTATTGACGGATAATTATTTCTATACATTTGCATAAAACGTTTGCAAGAATTATATTTAAAAAATTTAGTTATGATAAAATTTGCAGTTTATCTTTAGAAGATATAATTTTTTTCTTACCTAAAGGGATACCCTTATTGGTTTTCAACCCTATTTTTTTCAAAACATCGTCAGAGCGTAAAGAAAGTGAGCACAAATTTCACTTAAACAATACTGAACGGATGGCCCGCTGGCTCGCGGCCCCGATACGTGACTCGGCCGTGTTGGCACGCCGGCAGCATTGGTCATTACTTTTATTTGTGTTGAGACATTTGTGGCAAGCAACTTTGTGTTTGTTTGCCATGAAAACAAAGTAAAACTAAGTGAACTAACAAACTATCAACGATCCAATATGCAAGGGGCATACGTGCGTTGGTCAGCTTTACGTTCTGTGATGAAACAATACAGAACTAACTGAACTGACTACTATCAATGATAAAGTATAAAAATAACGCGAGCCCTCGTCGGCGTTATGTTTTGTGATAATTTTAACTATTCAATCATTTTTCTTTATTACGGGCTTATAGTAGATAGATATAAACTTTGTTAATATACTTTCTCAAATTTTATTTTTGGAAATGCTTAAGAGATATAATCCTACAACATGCTATTTTCATATAGCTGCAATACTTTAAGCGCACGTAGTGAATGTTTTACGTATTACATTTTTCCGACTTTGCTCGTATTTATCGTTATAGATATCAATTTACACGATAGCTTCACCAGTGTTATTCATACATAACCATACCACGGGTATCGCCCTACTCATTGCATTGAATATCGTTTCAAAATCATTTACCGTTTGCCTAAGATCAAAACGCATAAGCAGACAGTTTGTTTTATACTATAGAGTGGTGTGGAAATTAAATGACCCGTAGCATCCAGTATCTGCCGGTCACGTGGCATATGAAATATTAGAAGACCTACAAGTTTCATGGAAGGACTGAGTGCATTGAGTGTTTCTTAATCTACAATTAGTTTTCCACACTCCAACGCCACCATGCTGTCACCATTTGTTACATATCGCAAGTAAGCCACTATGTAGCGGTTTAATTTTCCATTTCAATACGACTTCAAATTGTGATTTAATTAAAAGAGATATTGATAAAGGCCACTGGTAAATTAACTCTAATTATACACTGGATTTGTGCCCGGTGTATGGCAATAGACTCACCACCTATCCCATGGGATTTAAACGTAAATGATGGAACGTGGGAGTGTACTACACTCCTCTGCCTACCTCTTCAAGGATTACAGCTGTGATGTTACTTTTTTTATATGCTTTATAATAGTGAAAAATGCTATAACTTCCCAGACGGTGAGCCTTCTTAAATCCAGGTTTTAATGAACTATACATAATTTTATTTCCTAAATAATTACTCTTACATGGTTGTCAAATGAGTGTGTTTAAAAAAATATTAACAGCCAAGTGTGCTGTAATCTACATAAATTTGTTTCATTATCTGGAATGAGGCACAGTAAAAGCTAGCGCCAGCAACGAAAGCATGGCAGGGCGGCAAGTGGGTCGCAGAAGTCACGTAGGGCGTGATCGGAGAGCGGACCATGAGCCGTACACCATTTCACGGAGCTGTTGGACAAACGGTTTTACGGTTAAGCTTATAACAGTATTGGTGATGCTAGTTTTTGCCCTGAGAAGGGACTTATTGTACAGAGTCGTGATAGTCAAAGTACTACATACTGTTAATATAAACAAACAAACATACGTACTTATATTATGAATAAATAAACTGCCTGCGTGGTAATTAATGCATAAAACGTTTCCAGTTATCGGTTTTAAACGTTTTAAGAGAAGATTGCTATGTAAGTTTTTTAAACGACGATCAGAGGAGCTTTCGAAAGACAAAATTCCTTCTTAATCCTAAAAAGAGACCAGATCAAACGTATTTGTAACAGACGAGCTTGTACGAGGACCTAAGTGAGCGTAGAAGAGACGTAAGATGTTTTTCAAAATCGTAGAAGGTGAAAATCGTCAGTCTCTGTCTACCTCAATGGGAAATAGGCGTAAAAATATTTGTGTTTCTATCACCTACCTTACCGCCGACTTACCTCTTGTTTCACACAGTTCAATGGAAAATTCGTAAAGCAATAACAGTAACTAATTAGTAGAAAACTATGCGTTCATGAAATATCCACACATTACTACTGGTTTAACTAATTGAATGCGTAAACAAACAAAAGTAGTTATATAGGTCGGTAGTTACATAGAGACCAAGTGAATCTAGATAAGCGTCATTGCTCATTAACTCATGTGTTTTAAAAATATCTTTGTTATGTTCCTTTGTTAACTTAGAGCCTAACTGCTTACAGATACCTGGTCACCTATAACACCACCAGAAGGATGGGTGTTGATATCTACCATCCCACCTAAACCAGCTGCAGAACCAACTGCCGCCCCAACTACACCTTCAACAACAACAACAACAACAACGACTACAACAACCACGAATGCTCCAACAACAGTTGCTGAAACAGTACAAACTGAAACAACAGTTGTACTTGAAACTACGTTGCCTGAGAAAGCGACTGTAGCACTGGTGTCGGAAACAACAACTTCAACAGTCGCAACTCCAACTGTGGCTTCCTCAGCGACATCTTCATCATCTACGTTACCATCGAGTTCGCAGTCAATAAGCGACTCTCCAACGTCGGTAACGACGGCGCCAACAGCCGAATTCACAGTCAACGTAACGCTTTCGCCCACGGTTCCTACGTCAACTTCGAGTGTGGGCTTGACTCCGAGCGTGGCATCTGAAAATGTGACCGCCGTAAATAATCAAACTGATGCGGTAACGACAGACGTTTCCGGCTCTACGGACGGTGGTAAGATTTTTTTCTGGTGTGAGACTCGAGGTTAAATTCTGTCTAGGGTCGAATGCAAAAGAACATACCACGTGTATTTTTTGAGGATAACCAACTATGCAGGTTGTTGTCTTTCGCTATGAATTGCAGTTAATTAAATCAGTACAATAATAATAATCATCATCAACCTCCTGTAAGACCACTGTTGGGCATAGGCCCCCTTTTAAGTTTTTGCCCATAAAACAATAAGAACAACACATAGCTGAGCTAAATTTCCAATAGTAGTCGTTATTTTCGAACCTCCGTCAGGGGTACTTCTTGGAAAGGAGGCGTCGCTTCGCACCTTTGATGACCTGATTTTTTTTGTCCTATACCCACTTAATTTATTGGAAATATAAATGTTTTCAGCTTTATTTATCTGTAAAAACAAAAAAATCAAAAGAAAATGGCTCAATAAACGACATTAAATGTGTTCCCTAAAATATTTTATCCACACTACACGTCATGTTCCGACACTTACAAAGCTTCTTAAGAAGATGAAAAAATAAGATAATTAAAGAAGCTCGCATTCAAAAGTCGAGTCGTAAACTACCTAAATGTATCTGTTAAGTGTCTACATAACGTAGAACGGTTATTGGGTGTATTTGTAAAGCCTCATTCAGATAGATAATGACCTAAGAAAATATTAGTGTAACGTTTTTTTTCAATTCACAGAAGTCACTACACAATCCAGCGCCTCCACTACCATCAGCAATAATTATAAAGAGGGTGAGTTTGCAATATTTCCTAAAAGTGATATAAGTCGGAATTTATTTAACTACTGCCAATCTAACAAGATTGAAAGAGTTTCCTTACAACTTGATAATCAATAACGACTATAAGAAATCTGTATGTCTCGACAATTTTATATAAATCGTCCGGTTGGTCCAGTGGTTAGTGAATCTGTCTGCAGAACGGGATTGTGGGTTCGATTCCTAGCCAGGACAAGGCTGGATCTAAATAAATATCTATGTATGTATGTATGTAAGTACATGTTAACCGTCTAGTTACGATAGCACAGGCTACGCTTACTTTGAGATCAAACATTTTTTAGTAGGATATTATGGCCGTAATATGGCTTTGCGTGCGACGATATATGTACATACATGCAACTTATCTCCTAACGCGACCACTAATAACTTTTCTATTCACTTCACGTTTTGCTACTTACGTATGCAGTTGTTTTACTATGAAATGTTTCGTGAGTTTTTGTAAACCTGATTATATATGTACCGGCAGTTTTTTCTGACGTCATACACTTAAAACAGTTGACATTCAGACGAGTCTTATGCCGCCTCGTGTAGCTAGATCGCCCCACTGGTTTATTATCTGAGACGGAGAATACGTAAATTTTAATGTTTGCAACAAACACACAAACGGAAAGATCGCCTTCATTCTCATATTGGAAATTATACATAACAGGAGCGTAATTTTGAGATGTAAGGTTTTGGTGTACTGGAGAATATTTTTTTTGTTTTATTTATTTGATTAAAAAGAAGTTGTCTTAAATCACTGATTCAGAATAAAAGGTGATAATATTAGGATCAGCATTCACGATTTGTTGAGTATAATGTATTTATATTTGACGTCAAATTAGATACAATAGGAACGGTCACACAAACCATTGTAATGGTTATCTGTAATCACTACAAAGTATATTACATACTATAATTGATACTATATCATAATCTACAATAGATTATTGGATTTATATCCGAGTTCGAGACAAAAAATCTGCGAAGTCATTATTATTATTGTTAATTATGTATAACACATATATACATATGTACATATACACAAATGTACAAATATATGTAATTACAATATACACACATTATAATATGGGATCAAGTTCGACGAATCATGCTGTTAATTATCAGATTATTCCTAAATATTGCCCAAGAGTGTTACCTCTTGTTATGAGCATAGTAAAATGTACTATGATCTCGAACATTCTATAACATAAACATCGGAGCAGGGTCTCGAGGCGCTCAATGCACGTGCAAGAAACTTAAAATAATTCGTTACAACTGTTCACTCTATAAATGGACAGAGGCTGCCAAATTGTATGCCGCCATCGCCTTTACTAATTTGTGCTATCGGGGGTTCGCAGTACGTTGCTGGGTTCGAATAGAGTTTTGACTGCCTCATTGGTTGAGTGGTTGCAAGCGCGAATGCCGATCGGGAGGTTCAAATCCCGGGTCGAGTACTATTTGATTTTTCGAATTTAGAATTTACAGTAGTGACTCGTAGTGACTAGTAGAAATAAGCTCACCACCTACTCCATGGGACTTACACGTACGTGGGAGTGGACTAGTACACACTCCTCACACACACACTACACACCCTTCGGGGATTACAGTTGTGGTGTTACGTTTTGTTACGTTAGTACCATAAACAGTCTTGTCTATTGATGAGTTGTTTGCGTGCTCTACATAGCTCTACACACCACGGCAACACTGACAGAAATATTGCAATAATAAATTGTATAGCAACACAGCACAGCACAGCCATTAACAATAGTGTGATTAAGTCGTCACAGCATAATTACTGTCCTTGGCGATACTTCCTCGTCGGTTATTGAGTGAGGAGGGATTATTGTATTGTTTTGAAATGGGATTAACTAAGATTTGCTGAACAAAATCATACAACATCGATATATACATACATATACGCCAAATATGTAGTTTGTACTTTTCGTGTTTCGAACAAATTCCATTTTGGTAAAGTAACTTCTTTCTAAATAGAAATATATAGATATATATCGAGACTTAATGTTTAAGTGTTTACACGATATCAAAGGTTTGTTTTAACTAGAATTGCGACTAGACATTTCGGCTTCTGTCTATCAATCCTATACCTATCGAATAATTGCAATAGATCTTCAAAAGCAGCCTGTAGGCTCCAATAATAATTTTTTTTAGTAAAATAATAAGGGCGCCTGGCACTCACAGTCCCTAATAAACATTCCCCAAGCAGTGGTTGCCGTGGATACTAAAAGACTAGCAAAACACATACCCTACTCGCCCTTAAAGATATAAGGATAAACAGCCGACGACAAAAAAAGATCCTTGCAGATTTTGCGATTTCCTCAAGGTAACCATTCTTGGAAAAATACAATCTAAATTTGGTCAAAATCATAAATAACGAAACGTAAATCATTAATTGCTAAATTTGATGCTTATACATTATACAATTATACGTGTATATTACAATTATATATTATACAATTTCGTCATAGGACGTGATACTCGTAGGGCATTATACAAGGTTTAAGAAATTCATCTATAATACGAAAGCTCCTTATGTTTAGAACTAAAAGTATAGCACTAATATATTGTTGAAACTCAAAGCTGACGAATAACTGTATTATTAAAATTCATCCCTTAGGAATAAAATAGCCATAATGCTATGTACATCGAATAAAATAATAATTAATATATTAATTATTAAATAATTCATGTTTATCATTTTCGTAATTTTAAAGGTAACGGTATCACAATATACATTTAAGACTTCAAATAAAATTTTACTGTACAATCTATTGCAAATAGTCTTCCACATCTGTAAAAGCCGCGCTACCATACAGTTCCCCAATAAAAGTCTAATTTTTCACTCCTATTATATCTACGTACTGGCAATTGTCTGTGACGTGTTGACTGCCGTAACCCTGCTATTATGAGAGGAAACTCGCGTTCCAACAGTAGAATTATAAAAGGGATAATAAGTAAGAAAGTACATAATAGTATATGACACAGCAGCTATCACGTTTGCGGTCAGGAGTAGTCAGGACACGGCCGACACGGCTCAACAGTCGTACCACTGGCGACCGCAACCATGGACCTTCAGCGTTTACTGCAATTGAGACGGGATCGCTACCGAGCTGTATTATGATGGCTTCTGTCTGCGCACGACCTTGACATTAACTATTAATTATATATGATACACACACCTTACATGTCAAAGAATTGTCTATGGTAAATAGGTAATATTCGTCTCCTTTTACAATTCTTTTTTAATCCGTTGCTGGGTATAGGACTCCTCAAAGGATTTTTAATTTA
>DWEE01001764.1:0-12623 GCA_018245755.1 Parelbella macleannani
GTATTACTTCACTAGATGGCGCTACACGTTTGTAGCGTTTAGAAACGAGAACAAGAAAAGAGACATCGTTTAACATATTTCTATGTTGAAAAGAAAAGCATGTTTTGATCTTTTTGATATTTTAATTATGTAGTGGTGGCTTTGTGTAAGGATTATTCTGGTATTACATTCGAGCGTATTATTGACACAGTAAGTGAAAAAAAAAACACGTTTTGTTTAGTATGGATTAATGTTAACATTGTATAGCTCAGCTATTTATTTCTTACTTTTGTGTTGTCGCCAACGATATTAATCACCAGATAATGCAACTTGGGCTCTCTAGACAAGCGTTGACGGGTCCTTACGGAACCAACGTTATCGCCGCATGGCTTTCTACACATTCGTTCGCGGAAGTGGCCTCTTTTGGCCACTCCAGGCTAGTCAGAATGTCGTGTTAAAAATTGAATAATAAGCTTTTTCTCTTAAGTTCAAATTATGAGACGTTAAAAGCACCCGCGTGAGTGATTGCGGGTTTATAAAAAAATAAGTTAAATAATTATTCACACCATCGGTTTTGTAGAAAAACATATGCTAGCATAAAGTCCCGACGACGACGCGTGGCTGCGGGATTCCGATTATAACCTGCGTGACCTAACTGTATCGATTAGTAGATATTGGTCAATAGTGCAGTGTCCAATAACTTGTTTTTACTAGAATATTTAACGATTATATTATCTACGATCACATTGAAATTAGAAAAGATCCTTTACGAGGGCTGGTACTCTGCAGCCAACAGCCAACGTTAAAAACAGACTAGCTAAAAATCTATTCCCCGGAACCATTTAACTCCACTGGCAACAATTGGATAATAAAATTAGAATAAAACCATTGATTCCAACGCTAGCTCCGAATTTTCAAATTTGGAACGAGCGCTGCCATCTTCTAAATTGCCGCCATAAATGCGATAATTGGATAATCTCATGGCCAGTAGCTAACTGAAAACGGTTTTATTGGCTGCTTTTAATGTTATTTACTCAACTTTAACAATATCCGAAGCTAAACTGTTGTAATAAAACCTTAAATTGCAAAGAGCCTAACATTATCAGAGCTCATTATATCTCATATTTAATATTCGAAATTAAAAATGTATTACATGAAGAAATAAACATAAGAAAAACTATAATTATACAGCGAGAACTCCAGTGTACATCAACACATCAAAACAAATATTTAAAAAATATTGTTTTAGGTACTGTGCCCTATAATGTAAAAACAAAATTTTTCATTTTACCATAAAGGGGAAATGATCACTCCATAATTTAAAAATAAAATCAGCAATTTATCAGCATATTGTTATTCATGCCCCACCTTTCTTAATCACTTTAAATAAATTCATAAGATGGCTTATACAGCTATTCATTTGTTACTTGTCGGCATACGGAATGCAAGATACCTCGACGTGTATTGAGTTCAGCCACGTTAAGTAAATTAAAAGTTAATCTGCTTATACTTGAAAGATACAGCCAGCCCTTCAGAAATATCTCAACTATAACTTATAATTTGTAATAAATGTTTATACTTTACGTGTAACGTAATTACTAGTAGACACGTGAGCACGTAAAATGCTAAAAATACCTTTTTATTCTGCGTGAAGATACTTGAATTTTGAACTTAGAGTGATAGGTAATCAATGTATCTAAACAATCAATCAGATAGCCGATTTTACAACTTCCGTTTGTCTCATATAACTTATCATGTTCACATTTCATTGTGAGGAAAGGCGAGACCATAATAAAAGTAAAGAAAACAAAATCTATTCTCACTTCTCAGTTAAAACGATCATAAATTATAACACTGGCTGCGACAGAGCTCATTTCGGCCTGTATAGGCGAAAGGTTCGAAAAAAATGGAGCGTTCGAAATTTAATTTATTCAAAATTGAAACGTCACGGCACACAAAGGCACGCACACAATGGCGGCCGGCCGGTGAGTGTTAACACGAAAATTAAATGCTGATATCACAATTAATCAAGGGCCATATTAATAATTGGCTATTCAGTACAGCGAGGTGTCAAATTATATAGCTCAATTAACCGCCCGTGGAATAGAATAGGGCGTGTTTGGCTCTGTTTATAAATACACGGTCCTTGTTTCACTTTACGCTCTTTATTGAAATGTGCCTGTGAGATTTTTCCTAAATTCTAAGCCGATACTATACTGTGTGTTCAATATAGCTCTATTTTCTGAGTTTTGTAACATAATAACTTGCTTATAAACTGTCACTGTTAATACATTTAAGTAAAAAAAAGTAATTTTTGCCTTACATTACATAGCATTATGCGTGTATTTCTCTGAAGGGGTAGGCGGAGGAGTGTAGTTGACACACTTTTCACCAGGTGTGTTATGTCCCATGGAATAGTGAGTTTATTGCTATACGCTGGGCACTACCCAGACAGTCAGACTCCGTGCTACTACTGGGGATTTCAAAATAAACTCAATAGCACTTTTGCTCGCCTAGGGAACCGAACCCAGATTGTAGAACTTTCGACTTTTGGAATAACAGTACAGATTGTTTCAACCATAAAAATTTAGATTTCAGCTGTTCCCTATGTAACCAGTATGGTGATGTAAAAAATATTTCTAATACCACTGTTTGAGTGTTAAGAAATAGGAACCTTATGGGTTATAGGGTGTCATGTAGACAAGTTATTAAACAGAGAGTCTGTGCCTAATATTGTGAATGCTATTGCTAAAATGTTTTCCTTCTAAATTCAAACGTTTTCGTGGTTTTTATGGTTTTGGTCATTATAAGTGTATCATTCAATTCGGGGTTGACTTAACACGAGATATCTATTCGCTCTTCTGTGTACGTCTAAATGTAAAAGTATTAACGTGAACAAATCATTTACTTGTATACTCGTAAAGAAATTCATAAACACGAAAGCATATTGAATAAAAAGTAATACACAAGTCATCATTATCACCAGCCTGTTCAAGACCACTGCTGGAATAAGCCTTTCTTGAGGGGCTTTTGCCCAGCAATACACATAATATTTAAAATTTCTTCCAAAATATACCTAGTACTTACTTAGGTTTATAGAAATGAGGTACTTTAGTTTATTGATATTAATTTGCTACGTTTAAATTATGTAGAATAATATTAAAAAATGATACCTTGAAAGAACGCTACAGTCGAGGTGCCGCATAAAGTAATATTTTACGATCGACTAATATCATATTAACTTACGTTTTTTAATCTTCACAAATATGTTTAACTTATCGATGTTGTTGAATCTATTATTCCTTTAGTGATGAGAGTTATGTTGCACGATAAAAAAGGGCTTTTCATAAATTGTTAAAATATTTAAGTGAGAATAAAAATGACAGTAGGTACGAGTATATTATTACATATATGTACATGGGACATATAGACCAACATTTTAATAGTAGCTATAACATGTGTAAAACTGTATGAGTGTAGGCAGTACGAAGTAATGTTACAATAATTGTCTGAAAATTCTGTTAAAGAAAGGTAACATTCTGCAACACAATTTATTAACGGCCATTAATCATAGAACATATAGCTACCTACATCTCATGTATAACATGATTGTCTTGTTGATTGAGTGGTCGTAAGCCTGACTGCCGATCTGGAGGTCCTGGGTTCAAATCCCGGGTCGGTTACTATTGGATATTTTTGATTTAGAATTTCTAGTAGCGACTTGGAGTCTGGGTCTGTGTCCGTTGTATGGCAAAAGGCTCACCGCCTATTCCATGGGACGTAAACGTAACTGGTGATACGTGGGAAGGTACTACACTCCTTTGCTTACCCCTTCGGGGATTACAGGCGTGATGTTAGGTTTTTTGTGTAAGATTCTAACCGAAAGAGTACGATGTAGCTATTTAACAATAACAGCTCGATAACATGAGAAATTCATTATTGATTAATCCTAATTAATTAACTGTAATTCGTTTTATCGATATCGACAAAACTAGTGACATGTATAGCGTACATCACTACCTGCATTGGGTTTGGACAGACGACGATACCACTGATATTTATGGCCGATATATTTTCGGTATTAGTGAGAAAATTATTTCACACTGATGCCGATTAGCCAAGGTGCGTTAAGCTGATCACTTGACATGGGCATTTAATGATATTTTTTTCATCATCGCTTAAAAATGCTTCGTCGTCACTCTACTGTTAAACAGCCTCATTGGTCAAGTGATAATACTGATCAAGAAATCCTGGGTTCGATTCCCGGTTCGGGTGCTATTGGGTTTTACCAACTTGGAATTCCTAGTAGTAGGACAGTGTCTGGATTTATGCCCGGTCTCTGTCCACCTCTCCGGGGATTACAGGCGTGCTATTATTTTCGTCTACTATTCGGTGGTTTCTTATGTTAGATATTTTTGACTACGCCTGTTTTTCTTTAAAGGTGTATGCAGAGTTGTGTAGTAAATCTACTCCTACGATTCATCAGTTATGCTACACGTTTTGCATGTATAATTTTATGATAGAGTCACAAAGTATAGTCTAACTCTACAGATGTAACAATACCCAATAGACTAAGAAGGGAAGCATTTAGCACTAAAGTTACGAAGAAAAGGGTATAGACTTAATTTATTACATACGTACATATCTCCACGTCAAGTCCCTTACGGGGTAGGCACAGAGTAGGTACGGAGTGCCAAATATCCCTATCCTCGCTTACCTGCCGTGCTTCTTCCGCATTTAATCTTTTATTTTCAACTTTATTTATTACTTATTAATGTAAAAACTCATATAAAAGTCTACAACAATAACATTGGTGTTTTATATCGATGATTTTATGAAATCACCAGAATCGTCACGCTTAGAAAATCCGACACTAAATTGTAATCAACTCCGTGTCATCTTCGCGCCTCAAAGCGATGCATTAAATAGAAAAATTTCATTCGATTTGTTACGGTTATATTAAATAGATGTTGGCAATAGCTCGAAATCGAAAAATATTGCTAACGGCGCGGATAAAGTTATTAATTAAACGAAAATTCCATATTATAGACTCGTTATGAATTTAAACGCGCACGCCAATGGGTCCGCGCGTCAATAAATCTTCGTTATTCGAGGTCGCGTTTAGATAATAGTTAAAAATTAAACGAAGTTGTGAATTTTTAACTCGGTTTTGGCACTTCGTTCAACACACTATCTACCCCTTCGAGGGTTACAGGCATGATATTAGGTTCAATATCCCTTACTTAAACTGTATTAGTATTAAATTCTATCTAACAATTTTGTTCATTAATGGTTTTTAATGTTTTATTGTATTTGTACATGTGTTTCGTTCTTTTTTTTGATCAACCCATAAAACCATCCAAAATCTATTACCATAAAATCTATAAGTAGGTACCTCTATCACTTGTCTATGGTAAATTTAGCCCATTTAGCTTTTACGTTTTTCAAGTGTTTTAAATTATCTATGAACTAAACAGAATAATAAATAAATAATAAGTTCTTGTATAATCGAATATTCAAAAGTATCGAAAGATTTTCATAAAGTGGTAACATAAAAACAGGAAGATTATCTGATTATTGTAAGCATTCCAACAATCCAAGGTGACTCATTGTTGAATCTTAATTAATTTACAATGTGTATCATTATTAGACATCAATACCGTTTCTCATTATCACTTCCTGACGTTTCTCGAATCAATACGAACCTTGGGCGATTTATAAAAAATGATATGATTAAACTAAACGACTAAACTAAACGATACATCTATATTTTGTATTTATCTGATTATTTCAAAAACACCTTTGTTTGTCTATCTATATGAAAATGCCGATGCATAAAGGCTATTACTGAATTAATATATTTGTGACTATATTTATTATTCAGTCATTAATATACCTACTTCAAATAATGAAATACGAGAAGAAGTATAGATAGAACCCAATAACCAATATGACAATATAAAATAATAATAAGCATTTATATAATTTATGTATTCTTTTAAAGTTTGTACAGATATTTCAGAGAATTGTTGTTTCAATTTGGTTGGATTTGAGAGCAATTCCTACAGCTAAGAATTTAAGATCGTAATTATTAAATATTTATTAGTTATGTTTTACTTAAAAATGTAACAATAAGAGAGCGTGATCATGTGGCAGAAACCTGTTTCAACATTACAATGAGGCCAGGATCAGACTCTATGATTTGCTTTTCTCGTGGAATAATAGAAACATATTCATTCAGTGGCTTATATAAATTATTATCCCATACTTAATGTTTGTTATACATAAATAGAAACCTCAATTAGTGAACGTGTCACGTAACGCAAAGCAAGGCTTGTGAGATTTTCTCACTACCCATCGCCGATCAAAAGATTCCGCGCCTGACGTTGCTTAATTTGACAGATCGTTTGCAATATGTCACCGTGTCATGGCCGAACGCTTCTACGTTCCACTTAACAGTTCACAATTAGCTTTCGGCGATATTTAAATCCCGCGGCATTGTTTTTGTGTGGATCGTAATTCATCGTGTTATTATGATAAAAATGTCTTTAATTACAAAAACCATAGATTAAAGATCATCTTTAATACATTGCTTAATATTCATCTCATAAGCATATGTAAATAAATGTTTTTTGACATTTTTATGACACATCTCACAATTAATTGGAATTGTTTCGATATTCTTTGATTCTTAATTGCAGTTTATCATAATATGCGAACCGTAAAAAATCTTCGAATGTCCTCAATGTCTTTCTGAAGTGCTTAAATATGAATATTCTTGCCGTTTAATATAATTATGTTATAAATTATGGGCCATGATAGATTCGTTTGGGCCTAAGTTTATCTATTTTTTCTTTGTTACTCAAAATTATTCTCTTACATAACACAAAGGAATATTTATTCTGGAATATCTAAAATTTGTTTCAAAATTTAGGGATAACTTTAATTCTGTTTCTGTGAGCAACTCAAATTAATTGCCAGTGCAAGTGAGATAAAATAAAATATCATTTTAATTGATTAGAGTTAGTTAAAAAACTTTCACATTTGGTTCCAGCATATTAAGCACTGGTAAAATTCCGAGCGTGAAACACTAAGTAAGTGTTAGACTAACTTTTTGGTTACTAGAGATTGTTAAACTTGTGCAAACTTTCAACACACAATTAAAGTTTTAACCGTAATCGCTAGCAATCCTCATTCTTGAACTAGTGTCAGCTTGACATTTTTTAATATCTAAGATTATGCCTTTTTAAATGTATCGTAACACTCCCTCCGGCTAGGTAGAGTGATAATACAAATATGAATAAATGACTGCCACTGGCAGGAAACGAAGAGCTGAAGAACAAGTCCGGTGGCGTGCTATCTAACATCGGACGGAAAAGGATTGATGTTGACTATAACATTACGCCTGTATTTCCCCTAAAGGGTAGACAAATAAGTTTAGGACTATTAACTGTGTACTACTGTATTTATGTACACTTATCACCAGTTATGTTATAGGTCCCATGTGACAAGAGGAAGCCTATTGCCAGACATCGGGAACAAGCCCAAATAGAATAATCCCATAATACTCGACCCAGGAAATGAACCGAGAACGTCTTGCCCAGAACTTATTCATGCAACCACTCGGCCAATGATGATGACGATTAACATCCTCATGTTCAGTCATTAGTCTATAAACGGGTAAAAGTTAATATCACTCATATAGGAAATAAATGATAATGCGATGGTCAATCGAACCCATTACACGGCGAAGGTGTGACCCGCCCAATTTACCGCATCAATTTAGTGTTACGATCGTCTTATTCAGATATTGAAAGTGATATATGAATCGGACCGTTCGACGTAAAGAGATACAAGCGTTTTTATTCAAAAGTTTGATACTACGCGTGCGTTCTGGCTCTCTTCGTCCTTTTCTTCCGACTCTCATCATTCCACTGCTGGACATTAATCTCCTCTCAGAATGAGAGGGCTAAGGCCACTCTGCGACTTTGGCTAAGTGCGGGTGGGTAGTTTATTATAAGCATTAAGGAACCAAACATATATTCCTACTATAGGTGTATGTTCAATTTATTATTATGTCATCACGCCAGGTCCTTTACGGGATAGATTGGGAGCACGCAATTCCAAATATCTCTATCAAATCTCTAGACCTGCCGGGCTTCTTCTGTATTCATCATTCTATTACATGCCCGCAGGTTTGGGATCTTTATAACTCTCCCGTCAGTATTTTGTTATTGTATTGGACGTATTCTACTAATAGGGGACTATACTAAATTGTCTAGAACACAATATGAATGATTAGATACAATTGATTGCATCGCAATATTTAGGATAGAATGTAGGATTGAAAAACTTTATTATTGTTAATAATAATTTGTTTTCCAGATTGTATTAAATGGAGACTAAGCCCGGTGTTGGCAGATCGCAGTGGCAGGGTTTGTGAAAGGGGATTATGGGCAGAAACCCCACCAGGTCTCAATATCTACCAGACCTAAAAGGCTGATGATGATGATGATGATGATGATTCATATTAAGATATTCTGAATGTAGCTACAATAGGAACACAATTTAAAAGGGTACACGATAAACAACTCTTTTACTTCAATAAAAATGCAACCGAATTCAATAAACAAAACGATATACGTCGCTACGGACATTTTTCAAAACAAAATTATTAGATAGACGAACGTGGTCGTAAACGTCGATGCGAAGTGTTAATTCAGTTATTTGTTTAAGTACATGATAAATTATTGAGCTCTGAATAGACATCTGAATAAATATTAATTCGAACATCGGCCCATCGAGACCAGTTTTTAGTTATTGGCCATAAATCTTACTTGTTGTCCTCTAACGATCGAACCGAAATATATCGTATTTAATTTTAAAACCTTAATCCTATTGGTATATGGAAATTAACACGCCGATGTTGAAAATTATTGTGGTAATTTTTTTTGTTGACTCTTCTTATATCGCGTATTGGGAAAGTGTTAAATTGTTGACCCTACCCAACAGCTCTATGTACGATGATTTGATGTCTATTGTCGATTTTGTGTTGAAGCTTTTTGTAAATATCTTGTAGGAATAGAGAATATGTTGTATGTGGATTGTATTGTGGTGAAATTTTGCATGATTTTTTTTTAATTTCGGATATTTATATTGAATACTTGGCTTGTAACATCCTATTGTCCATTATGTTGATCAATATTTGCATAACTTTCATGAACTATAGAATGATAAAGTAACAATAAGTTTTTTAAATACTTTATTATGTTGATGAATTATATCAACTTAAAAGATGAAGAAGAAGAAGATGTACCTGAAATCTTATTGAACAGCTATATGAGGTAATTGGCTATTTAAAGTAATTGAGAAATTGAAGTCTCAATAAGTTACATGAACGTGCTTCAAGATACACCCAAACAAGAGATAGCACGTTAAGCCTAAGCTCCAGTAAGAAATGAAATCGCACCTTCCCGCCCTGCCTTTATTTTCCCGCGCAGGCGCGCTTTATTTACAGCTCTTACGTACAACACCATACAGATATAACATTCACAAACCACGCTCATTCTTATATTTATAAAGCTGTCAATTTCCAAGCCATTTCGGGCTAAAGAAGCGCAGATGTTCGGGCGATCGTAACTCAGGGAAAAAACGTTAAGGCGGCGGTCGAGAAAGGGCCGGCTCGCATTAAATTATTATGATTTATGTGTTTTAGTGTAGGCAACTCGCCTCCTTAATTATATATGAAGGTTTAACGAACAATGCTTGATGGCTGGTTAGAGTTGTTCGGGTAACCTTCTGTTGTACGAACGCAGGCCCGCTACCGATTTCTTATATGGTACACAATTTACACGTAGATCATGTAATCAACGGTTTAACGCTGAGAGTATGTATCTCTATCGATTCGATATTATGATCAATCATTCCACCATAAATCGAATTGCGAAGAGTTGAAGCTCGAGCTCAGTGGCGTGCTATTGGAAAGGCCTATGTCCAGTAGTGGACGGGAGTAGGCATGTTGATGAAATCCATTATTTCTAAGTGTCAAACATTTCCATCCCTAAGGATTTGTCGTGCTTCCTTTACATTCGTCACTCTCTTAAAAACACATACGCCTGTTCCGGAAACTTCTATAATATTCTAGGACAAAGTAACGTGGTAAGTATTTCCTAAACAGACGTGTTTCTTTCTATCACATAAGGAATGGACGTTACTATATCGTAAAGTACTGTACAATATAATTCAATTAACTTTATTACGCACTACAACGAAATATAATTTTGACATAAAACTCACAATATACCATGCAATATCGGTCTTATCGCTCAAGTGGTTTTATGCATTGATCACTTACAGACTACCAACACGCATAGCTGGAAAATGGTGCAAAAGAGAGGCTAGATGTGCAGTAATAACGAAGTGAAGATTAATAAAGAAAAAGACAAAAAACGGAAACATAAAGCTACATTGTGCTACATCAACAGTAATAGCTTAATGGTTTAAAATGCAGCCTCCCACTGCGGGCACTTTGGATCAAATCCTAGCGCGCACCTCTTTACAACAAAAAAAATGGTTTTTTAAATATTAAACGTAATTTGCTGTGCCGCTGACAAAAAATATCGCGAGGAAACTAGTGCCCCTTACAGTTTTCTATAATGATCTGTAAGACTTGTGGAGTCTGCCAACCTGCTAATGGCCAGTGTTGCAGATTCTGACCTTCAATCTTCACATTCTGAGAAAAAACCCGTGTCCATTAGTAAAACGATAGAAGGGTTAGTGTCGATGATGATGCTATACAGAAGCTAGCAAAGAGAAGGGTGAGCAGCAAAGATAAAGGAAAAGAAAAAGCTGAGGTATCATCATGAAAGAACAAGGAAAGGTCCTATAAATAGAATTATTGTAAAACCAATCGTCCTACTGACCAAGTATTGCTTCTCTGTTTACGGATATAATTATGTAAGAAAAAACTCTTCAAACCAAGAGAGAATATTATTTTTCTACGCGTGCGTGGTCTATCGTAGGCTGAGTTTTCTAACAGGTATGGCGTGGCGAAACGCTAGCCTATCATATAATTAAAAAAACATAATATTTAAAAGAACCTAGTGACTTGTTCGATGATTGAGACAAATTAGTTAAGTCCTGTATATGCCTCAACTCGCGAGTGTGGACCGACAAATAGTAGACAGCTGACTTAACTCTACCAAGATATTATTGCCTATTCCCCAGGCTTTTAAATATTTATCTCTTTAATTTATATCAAGCCCTGTTTGTTAATTGAGATGCTAGATATTTAACGGATTTTGAGAAGTTATAAGCCCTATTCCTGACGCGACAAATTATATTGATCATTTCGAATGTCTGAGATACGTACAATTTACTTATATTAGAATATATGAGTAACTTATTTCCGTTTGGACACACACACACACACACATTACCAACGTGTGTTACTAGTTGTGTTAACACAAATTGTATTCGCCGAAGTAATCGACATTCTGTTTGTACGTCGATGTTATCGCTTCCCTTATAGTTTTCTATTATAACTTGCAATTTTGCAACTCAAACACACGTAAATAAACCTTTTAATACTTCATATAAATTATAACCATCAATGTTGCGTGACCCGGTGGCAATTATTGGAGTTTTCATTTTTATGTTACGATAGTTTTTTTTATTACAAATTAAACCAGCAGTTTTGTTCTGTCGTTTGCCGCCAAGTAATTGTTGTGTAATTTAATGCTATATCTCAGTGATTAATGTGTAAATTTTCTTTTCAACTTAGATTATTATTATGGTATCGTTACGTTAGGTCTCTTACAAGGTAGGCAGGGGGCACCGAGTACCAAATATCTGTATCGAGTTTCATTGTTCGATTGCGAACATATGTAGTTATGTGAACTAAACCCGATATAACTGAATCATGTCACATTAAATTGTTAAAAGAGCAATATTATGTCGATCTGTCCATTTAACTGTAAATGTACTAATGTCACACATTAACCAACATTCACTACTAAGTATTTCATTTACCGAGCGGTCCGCGTATGTACGATATGTACCGTGTCAAATCGTCTATTGAACAATTTAAAGCGTGTAAAGAGAATCAATTTGGAACTGACATGTCCGCTCTGAATAAGAGGAAGTGTTACAAATGTGTGTAACAGCTCTAAAGTTTTAATAGATTTACTTGTTACACAAGTTGGACATTAAGTAAATTTTTTGTAAGAAATAGTAATAATTATTGCTATTGTATCAACTCGAAAATTATTATTGTAAAACCTAAGCAATGATAGCCTAGTTCAAGAATTCAGCCTCTCACTCCGGGGGTGCTGGCTTCAAATCCATGGCGCGCACTTCTTTACAAAAGTGCGTTTTAAGTTTAAATATCACTCGCTAACGGTGAAGGAGAACATCGTGAGGAAACCTGCACACTTCAGAATTTACAAAAAAAATTAATTCTAAGGTGTGTGAAGTCTGTCAAAAAAAAATTATAAGGTGTGTGAAGTGTGACCTCTCAAAGAGGAGATCTATATTCCAACAGTGGAATGACAAATGGGTCGATTATTAAAACAAAAATATACTGCCACGACCGTGCTCGCTGGAAATCCTTAATCTCTGCCAACCACTATTATATACTAAACAGC
>DWEE01001765.1:0-12621 GCA_018245755.1 Parelbella macleannani
ATCGCGCCCTGTCCTCGGCTTGTCGCATCCAGCATCTGCCTGCAGCCTTTCGCAGATCGTCATCCCACCGGGTCGGATATATGTATATATTTTTTATAGTCCACGATTTTTTTATCTTTAACAAATTACTTATAGTTTTAAGTAATAAGTATATTTTCCTATTCTCTGGAGAAAATTTAGGACTTTCTAGCATTCTCATCCGTGCACATACATAGGTACTTATACCCTTAAAATGAATACAAACGATTTCAAAATTGAATGCACATATGTACGTGCAATAGCGGTGACACAAAAATATCGCGCGGAAACTTAAACAATTTAGAGCTATAGTTACGAGGCATGTGAAGTTTGTTAATCTGTACTTGGGCAGCATGGCGGACTAACACATTAACCTTTCTTATTCTGAAAGAAGACCCATAACCGACATCGAATGATGAAACATTTTAATGATAATCACAAAGTTAATTAAAAGGATTTAAAATTATCAATTACCAAAAAAATGAATACCTTAGTATACCTAAGTCGTCCCCGAAAAATTCTTGCACACGCATCACTATCATCAGCTGTATCGCTGCTGCCGAGTGGCAAAGTGATATAACGTCATAAAATGTTTAAAGGCGCCGACTTCGTAAAATATTTTCATGACAAATGTGTTGCCCGTAAAACGTGAATTTTGTATTAACAATAAATCGCATGCGGTGTGCATCGTGAACGAATCAACACTTGAAACGCCAATAAAGTATGGATGCTTTAGATTTTGTTTATGTGTAACATATTTTGGACCTACTTGAATATTTTTTCATAAGACGTGTCATCTAAATTAAAGTGACCCTTATATGTAAATCTTGCAATCGATATAAATAATTTTCAAGCTACTGTATTTTTAATTTCGACTTAGTTCTCTTAAAAAAATGTCAGACTGCAAGCTATTCTATGTTAAATGGGCACAGTAGGTATCATATACGAGTATGTATATTTGATGTCATTTTACAGAAACGATTTAGTTCCTACTTATGTGCACTCTTAAATCGGAACATGGCAATGGATACAGAGATGGACTAAAAACTCAAAATACTGATTTAATAGGTAGAAAAGATCTGTAAGCTACATCAATAGTGCTTTTCGTATAAACATAGGTTGTTATCATAATTCTGAAACGAAATTCAAACCGCCAAAATGTACAATCCATTACAAAACCAGCAGCATTTCGCCACCATCCATAATCCGATAACCGTGAATCTACTCGTATGTACACAGTTTTACAACTGAAGTAAACCTTATATACTTATATGAGCTATACTTATATTTATAGGATTACACAACACCCCACACCCCGCTCCAAAACATTATTGTAATCTGCGCAATAAAAGAGATATTAAATTTAAGACTCACATTTTTATATCGGTAGATGGAAGAATGCGTTTCATATCAGTTGTTAAAATAAACGATATAATACATCGAACGGCGCGTGTGCTGTCCGTGGCACTTACTTGTACTCTAAATAAGTAGAGACTGTAGAGTCCGATAAGTAAATCATTATTGACATGCTGGTAGCAATGTAAGTAATTCGACTCTTACGCCAAATGTTGGTAGAGATAAAATCTTACTATTTTTGGCTCGTAGAATTTTGACACTCACATTTATAGTTTGTTTAAGTGTAATGTTAATGAAAATATTCAAATTACTAAAATAACAACGATTTGGTTATATAAATCAAAAAAGCCTGTTAATGGAGAATTTGATCTATTCATTTCTTGCGAAAACTGTTAGTGGCAATACTGTAAATAAACAACATGAAATATTAGATTCGATCTACCCTCTGTGCAGCCTATTTATTATTATTCCGTTATGAAATCCGCCTATTTTATGTGACTTTTTATATTCTATGGCTGCTTTACTGTTCAATCATAAAGACAAGAATAAAAGATTCCTTATAAGAATTAAATCCTTAACAAAATCCCCTTATCTGTTGACTTTAAAAAGCACAGTGACCGTAATTTTTATTATTGTTCTAAAAACGTTCCTATCTCCCATTTTTGTTTTAGAGTTCGAATTTTAAAAAGCGCGGCATAAAAAGTGCATAAATTCTTTTGAAAGTTGTCTTTTTATTGCTAAAATGAAGATGAGGAATTGGATTGTGAGCCTTCTAATAAATTTCAGATAACGGTGTTTTTATTATTGGGCGATATTAGACATTTTATGACAGGTATATCTTGAGCGGATTTGTTGCGGAATAAAATGAGTGCGTATTTTAAAAACGGAACATTGTGAAAGTTAAGGCTTGTATTGTTTCTAATTTTGATGATTTCTATGCTGTATGCTGTTATTCAGGCGAATAGCAACAATGAAACGATTTAACTCTGCAATTACAAGTCGTAGATTCTCGAGAGGAACAACTTATGAATTCTAGTGACTTAGTTTGTAAGACAATAGACCGTGTTACTGGATATCGATTTAAAAATCCAATACGAAGCGGGAATATATACCCACATATACACTAACGCTCAGAATTATTTGGTGGCCAAATTCAAAATTATATAGTGGCAAAATAGTATTAAGCGGTTGTGTACGTACATACATATATTATTTTTTATTTAATTTTATGTATAATAAAATCAAAAAGTGCGCGAATCGCTATTTGAATTTTAACGATCAATTTTGGACAATGCAATTTTAAATTGGTATTTTAATACTCGTTCTCGTTTGTACTGAAGCGCACCGGAACGAATTGTAAATTTACTATATTAAAGGACCCAATAAAAATTAATGCAGCGCTTCGTTTAGTACATCGAACCTCATTTAGACGTTTAACTGTCAATAAACGGAGTTTAATGAGTTGCTCGAAAATCGGTTTTAAAAATTACATCGTGAGATTTTGACGCTGTGTCACGGAGAAAGTTTAAACTGTATTCGTAGCTATAATTAATCTTGGCATTAAAAAGTCTATTTTATTTTCAAAGTCTGTGTACAAGTAAACTACATACCTCTGCCTACCTTTTGTGGGATTACAGGCGTCATGTTTTTTTTTTAATATGTGTATAGGTATTGTTGTTGAAAATGAAAATATATGTATTTAGTTTACCTTATTTATTTAGCTTGGATTATTATATTCGTAGACATACACAACATTTAACTAATCGTAGTTGAATTCCGTAAAGTACATAAAATGAGTGAATAATATTACTACCAATTAAAAGGAAAGTAGTGATTGTCTAATACGTTCTTGGTTTCGACTGCTTACACAATAAATCTCTGGTTCATGATATGGATCGTGAGCTAATATTATCAACGGGCAAATTTATCTGTTGACAAAATTTTTGACTATAATTAGATGATTCTCGTTTTACGTACGTATACGTACATAAGTAGTTAAGTACAATGAAAACAGGAATATAATTCTTATAATAATAGATCCGTGTAATGTCAAAAGCAATACAGATATAAACCAACACACACCTACTGTCACATTTTTATTTTTCCACGATTTACGACTTTGAGGATTTTATGTTTGCGACGCGTGCGCATATGTTAATGACATAACGTAGTTTTATGAATAATACGAGTTATAACATTTTTACGAGCGGCTGGTACAGCAGTGATAAAGGGTGGGTCCATTATCGAGGTATTTAGTGCTAATTGGCGTTTTTATGTTCACAAATGAAAATTATTATCGTCGGATACGTAAAATTAATCTCTCGTGGGTTATGTTCTGTGCTGTTGTCTTATTTTAGCGTTTTGTTCGGCGAATGAAGATATTATAGTGTGATCTTATTCTTGTGAAGAACTTGTGATATGTTAGTTCTTCTGTTTCTTTTTATTTTTTCTTATTTTTCCTGGCCGCGATAACATGACACAGGTTTTGAGAACAATTAGTGAATTAAAAAATATTATTATATAATCTCTATAACAGATATAAAGTGCTTCTTCTGCATTGATTACTCTTTAACACACATTTTATACTCCATACGGACATCAAGCGTATTAAACAGTAAATGAACATTAATTAACAAAAATTTTTAAATTTGAATTAAAAATATTTAAATTAAAAAAAAATAAAAATAATGTTTCTCAGCTACATCAACCTTTGTTATTCATATAATATTTTCATATATAACAGGAATAACAATGTTCACGGCCTACAATGACTGGCCGCTGCAAGTGAAAAAAAAAATCATGTGCATCATAAAAATGAAAACATGAGGAGTAATGTATTCCGCTGTATAAATAGTTTATGACGTCACTGGGCCCTAGCTTTATGACCGCGGTCCAAAGTTACTGCACGGCGGCGATTAGCTGAAATGTTTCTAACGTGGTCGTAAATAACCTATTTAAAAATATGTATCTATTATGAATTTTATAATTTTTTTAATTGATGACTGTGATTTAAAAATTTATAATGTTAATTATAGAAATAAGCGTTGCATGGTTTTTATAATTGATTTATTTGAATTTACGGCGATGAATAAATATGCCTAAGTGAGGATCCTAGCTGCTGGCGGAATTGTTTAAATTCTGTCTACCCATACGTGATTTAGACCAGACAATAAGTATATAATAATCAGGGATTATCTTTCGGACGTTGGTCATATCTATACAGTAGAGAGATAAACATAACTGATACAATCTTGATTAAATAAGTTTTGTAGTTCTCAAAAAAAGCCACGAGCTTAGTTTGTATCGGATAAACCCCAACATCAGACCGCTTGCTCTTCGCAGTTACTTGTCAAGTGTATTACAATAACGAGAACCTAAAAGTTTTTACTGACCATTGAATACAGCGGTTGGAAAAAAGTGCCAAAAAAGAAGAAATAACTCATATTTTTTATAGCGATGCGTTTATGCGGTCGGACATTTTTTATAGTGACGTGACACGCGCTGTATCGATATTTTTTATTATCGCATTTAATTTATTTGTGCGCTCGTAAACGTCAGCGCGGAGCATGGATGTTCGATGCGATGTAGATTATTATTTGTCGGTCGCGCGGTTTAACGAGGATAACAAGATTGCGACGTCGTATGACCGCGTTGGTCGGACATGTCATCGCTTTGTCCGCTCGCGATTGTTCATTTGTCACGACTACGATATTTTGCTTTTATTGGTTACGATAATTTCGACTTTTGTATTTCATAATCATCTTTATCTTAATTTCATTTGGATATTTATTAAAAACTGTATTATTTGTTTCATGCGCTCACTTTTTTTAATTAGTCAAATATAGAAATCTGAGTTCCTTTTATTGTTATGTTATTAATAGACAGACTTGTGAACTTAATTTTTTAAACCCGTTATATTTTTTGTTACAATTTGTAATAAAATTTAAGCATTTCTTGTCCTATGTAATGCTTTAAGTTCATCCTGCTATATTACGTGTGAATTGTAAATAAATAAATAAATAAATAATTTCAATAGCGATAAATCGATAAAGATGTTGTAAATAAATAAAACTTCAGAGGCGATAGATATAAAACTCGTGGATTAAGCGATAAAACTGCAGATAAACTGCATTTCGCTGTTATTTTACCACTGAAAAGTCAAGTATCGCTTTATCTAGCAGCCAATGGATACTACTGAAGACAATGTATGCTACTAAAACCGCATTCTTGGTCTCTATATTATCTTGATACCTATTTGCTTTTAATTCGTTATTAGTGATTATTTTGGACACTTTTAAGTTCACTAAGTGTGTATAATATATTAAATAGTGTGTATAATGTGTATAAATTAGTATATAAAGTATATAGGTATTTTATTATTTTAATTATTGTATATAAACGAATTAGAATTGCAGTATGTATAAGAAAAAAATATGAAGAATATTTTTAAATATACATATGCATATACTATAAATATATAAAACATAATGAGGATACAAGGGTACAAGTACCATTAATTACTGAACATAATATCTCGCCTATATTATATTTTCGAAGGGATAGTTTTTGGTTGATTCAATGAAGTTGAAGTTAGAAAAATCAAAAATTTTTGCCCAAAATAGTGATCAACCCTAGGACGTCTAGTTCAAAAATCTCATTTGGAACCACTAGATCTAAAAATATCCATTAAATGAAATGATGAATTTGTGATGAAGCAATATCCGAGCAGAAGCAAAATAATCGTTTTGATTAAACTAGTTAGTTACTAAATAATTTAAGGTATATATAATTAATTAAGGTATTTATAATCAAAATACATATAGTTAAATGAAAAAAAAAACTGTTTTTAATTTAACACAGAAAAAAGTAATCGGACTTTCTGATGTTATAAGGTCAACGAGTTATTAGCTTTAAACTAAAGTAATTTTTTAAATAGTTAATAATTTGATTTCGATTCATAGGAAATTGAGCCCAATATTTATCCATAGAATTAAATCTATTACGTTTGAGAACGATGAATAAGCGATATGCATCAAAGATAAAACAACATTGTCTAATTCAATTCCATCGCAGTCGATAAACTTGAACGACTGCACATTGCAGTCGTAATATCGATATTGGGATCTTATGTCGACGTTCTATTTAATGGGTACTATGGAGGTATTGTATTTGTTTATCGATATTCAAATATTTAAATTAAAGTTGCACTTTTATTTTATTATATTCTAGTCATTATTCACCGATTAGTTTAAGTAAGATCTTCGATACTTTTTAATTTATATTAATTTTGTAATTTTGATAGTCGTTAAAGAACCTTATAAGGACAATTTATTTTTAAAATGTATCCTTTATTTCACTTTCTGCGAATTATATAGGTACGGATGGTATTGGAAAACAAATACTACTTTCATTAAATTTAAAATAGACTCAAAAATTGTCTAACCTAAACATTTCAAGCATTTCCAGATTTAATTGTCACTCAGTTGGCTTAACGATTCTATGGTATATATTTACGGTATTAACGTTATAGATACTAAATTAAACCTAACATCCTACAAGTGGAAGCAAACAAAAACAGCAAAAAATATTGGCATAATCGTGTTTCTTCCAGCACTCGGTTACAGCATAGAGTCGAGTCGGTCACATGGATGTAGATATATTCATGATATTCTATTTAAATTTAATACGCTCATTGCTCCTCAAGAAAAATTAATAACTTGCAATTCCATGCAAAAGCAAACATCAGACGAACAGCATTTCTTTTATGAAGCGAAAAGTATTGTGAAATTAAATATTATTCGCATTCGCGTTTGCGACTCCTTTCATAAAACCTTTTCTTTGCGACATTGTAAATAACCTGACAGATTGTTTAGTTCATCTACAGAGTAAAATCAACACTATGTTACTGCAATAAGGTTCAATTTCAATAGTATTGCCATGAGGTTTTTCAAGTAGCGGGATCGGTATCGAGTGAAAATTATCCGCCCCAATCCCTTTGAACCGATTTGTCCTGATGCAGTCTTTTGTTCCGCTTCAAAGGTATTCAATTTTTTTCGCCCTTTTAATATTACGTTGTTCGCTCTCGGATTTACGTGCCAGTGTTTACCTGTTCAAATTTGGTGAAATTGATGAATGCAGATGTATAAATGGTAATATCAAGTGGCATGTATCAAAATTGATATATTAGAATGAAAGTATTAGTAGCAACTCAAATAGGACCCTACAATATTCCATTCTTGGACGTGAATTTTGCAGGTGGATCGTGGGAGTGTACTACATTTCTCTTCCTACCACTTCGGGGAACATAAGAATGAAGATAAAAAGAACTTAAATATTTACTCGTACATAGAAATGACAATTAATATTACTTAGAGATTTCAAAATATTTATCAACATGTTTCATTGTTCGTAACCTTTAACAGATAGAAATCTGGTTGGTGTAGCTGTATTTTTCTTACATTCCCCTTACACAATGTCTGGTGCTTACGAAATCAATCGAATAATGATTTACAATTGCTGTATTATAACGATAGTGTCGGTAATCAACTGCTCCAATGTTCCAAAACTCTAACGCGCTTGTAAAAATCATCTCTATCTATAAATCGTTCTAAAACTGACAACGCTTTGATTAATTCCTTGAAACACTTCCTACATTCAATTTAATTAAGTAAATAATATGTACAATATTAATTAAGTCAAGATATAAATTAAGTAAACACAATAAGCAGTTTAACAAACAAAGGGTCCTTACATTCATCTGAACAGTTACTAACAATTGAATTTTGTATCACCTTACATTACGACTTATTTAAAAGAAAGGCAGATATAAAATCACAAGCATGTCATCTTCATTTAGACCAATTTGCATATTATAACCATCAGCATTGGTTTCAAAATTGCCTGAATATAAAACAGGAGGGTAGCTACGTTGGTTCCCAAAATCCTAATTCTGTATTTTATTTACTCCTCAAAATGTATGCAAATGTAAATGATTCCTAGCGATTGATGTTCTGTTTGTTGATTATCAGATCTATCTATCTCCGTCTGTTTCATTCTCAGCCACGTTTTACATTTCCGCCGCGTTCAATTTTAGAAAAAGTAATTTTTGGACCGCATTTTCAATTTGCATGAGCGAAATTTGGAATAATAAAATTATACAGTTCAACTGACGCTTCGATTACAAGCTGATTTTGTATAAGAGGATTTCTTCTTTAATTTTTATTTACGAGGGTCATTTTTTGTACCTGTGGTATGTAATCTCCGTAAATTGGAACTCTCGTAACACTCTGCATACCCTTGTTGTACCATCTGCCATTGTTGGCGCGGTTTATTCAAGATTATTTTCGTAAAGCTTATTGGTTTAACACGTAATACCTTTTTATTAACTAGAGCTCACTAGTACGATCCATTGCAATATTGTTCATGTTTTTATGCCGTGGACAGATAATATATGTACGTATCTATTTGGTTTTATACCTTTTCCCGCCGGACGTGTTTATTTGTTATATTTTCTTTCTTTTCTATACTGCTGATTCTTGTTTCCTTGCTTAGCTCTGAAGAACACTGATAGGAATGCCATTAAATCTTGTGCTATCTAAAATGAAATTCTATTTTTCTGTGAGTTTATCTGCTTTACCCGAAAGTTAATTGTTAGACAACGCCATTAATAAGTTCGACTTTTAAAACAACTATCGTATCATGGTCTAATAAGGAACAAGTCGATTAACAGAACACATGTTTTATCACTTGTTTTTAGCATATGCAAATATTTGCATGTCCAGCAATGTTCATGATCTTTATAGAGTACAATCACTCATTATATCGCCGCAATCCCAATCTGAGTAATAGCATCGCGAGAAGCTATATCGGCGAGTTATTTTCGTATTGCCAATCTCGATGCTAAATCTTATCGAACAAACAATATAAATTACAAAAGCATTAGATGGAGGTTCACCCACAAAGAGCTCTGTCGCTTTATTGAGCCGTCTCGGATAGTGCTGGCTCCGTGCGGTGAATTACGTGTCGTGCTGGGTACTGACTCAAATAGTTATTATTATTATAATGACGCTCCAGGTCCTTCACTGGGTAGGTAGAGCACCGTGCCGAATATCGTGGTAATCGTCTCCCATTTTATTATTCGTGGGAGAGCTTGAGAATATTGTAAGACGCTGTACGCCCGACCCTATACGCTCGGATTGGCGGAGATAAGGTCAGCGGTCAACCTGACTGTCAAAAATTTGAAACCGCTTTTAAATTCATCGTCGAAGTTTAACAATTGTTACTGAGTGGAAACAGCAAGGATATACTACTTAAAGTTCCTGCTTAACAAGAGTAATATATCAATACTTATCGGAGTATACAACACATTTACCCAAATCGGTACCCAGCTTTATTTAAGGCTGTAATGGTTTACGATGTTGATTTCACTTGTAATTTAATAGCGATTGCTTTGCGATTGTTCCAAATCTAGAGGTTGTAAGGAGGTTAAATTCCTTTAGATATACATATTCTGTTATTTAATCACGGCTTTGTTTTGAGTTACACACACAGACTATATTATCAAAATTGACTTAGACTGCGTTATCATGAGTTACAGTAGTTTTGTTATTAAATGTTTGGTTAGTATGATACATATGTACATCCGAATAAGTACCGTTCCAAATTGTTTGGCCACGGTAACCTATACCTATCACATGTGCATATGTACATACGTTATGTATACGTTCAAATATACATTTTGTTACTATACATGGTTAAATTATATACTGGCTTAACTCATGTGTTTTTGAGGTAGTCCAATTAGTTTCGGACATATCCAATGTAGTTCGTGAGTTACTTACTGCCTATTCTAGCAAGGTGACAAGGGAGACAGTGTCTAGTATTTCGTATATTACGCACGATGTATAGAAAAAATACTTCATAATTCTGACTCTTTCGCTTTCGTTATAAAATAGAAATAGCAAGATATCAAAAGCCTTTCGTACTGTTCTCAATGACATCACAAAATTTGCATATTTGACCAGAAATATTTTCAAGAACTCAAAGGTGTGCCTTCTTCACCATATTTTCCATCACCGTTACAGCAAGTGATATTTAATCATTACACGCAAATTTTTATAAAGTTATGTTTGACCCAGGACTTTCGAAGTAGGCCGCTGTATTCCAACCCACTACACTGCCACTGGTCGTAAAGATTATCAATACAGAACACACAATTCAAAGATACATATATACAATTATTGAGCAGGAATCGAATCCAACTCATGGCCATAACACATGCGTTGCACCCCAATAATAAAAACGCCATTTAAATTATCCTCACAATAAAAGAGCCAAGTGTATCACTCACTTGAATTACGCTCTACTATATATTTACACACTACGACTTGATTTCAAGTCGTAACGTTGTTATATTATATTGATGTGACAGTGATGAAATTTTATATCAGTGTTATGTACGAGTATACTAACACGAGTATATTAACACTTTGAATAACTTCAGGCGATTTTCCACGGTCATAAGATATTGACATCACACATTATGATAGTGAATGCACCTGCAGATAAAATTAATTAATGTGTAAATCAATATACCTATACTTTAATAATAAAATAATTAATATCGATATGGATGTCGTAATTATTTTCTCGTAATTATGTAAAAAGAATGAAATTTCGTACCTTAAACATGTCGTGTCGTAGTCGTGCCGTGTTAACAAAAGATCGTTTTGAAGCGCACGTACTAAACTTTACGAGGGTATTGTTTTATTAATATCTATAAAAAGTGCTTCCAAGTAAAACGTTTTAGTTAGAAGTTCTTATAGCTCCCAGTGTTTACAGTCTTATGGATTTGCCAAGTTTATTGTTACTATAACAGTTCCCACTATATTTGTTATTTTGTTAAAACATTTAACTCCTTCCATGTATAAATAAAAATTATTTCCTCTGATATATTTTGTGATATGTTACAAAATATTAATGCAATGAATTTATTTTATGGAACTTACATCTTTTATACTTATATTTAAAAAGATAATTATGAATTGTAGAGATGTTTGGAGGAACTTTCCGCACTGTAAGGCATTCCTGTAGGTAGAAGTGACAATAATGATACAAAATATTTATATATTTGTTTATTTACATAGCCTCGCGTTTTGCTGCAATCTCACTTCTTGGAAAGCAAAATGCAGACCAGGATGTCGCTCACTTGCATAAAAAATACCTATTTACTAATTAATTAGGCTGAACGTCAGGCTCCTATAGATGGCGGAATATTTTGTTATCGGTATATATTATTAAAATTCACCTGAGGACTTAGAATTGAAAGTGACCTACCGAAGGGCTAATGCACACCCCGTATCCACTAACCTCTGCTAGAGGTTTAACTGGCTGCCTTCCTCAGCTCCATGTAAAAGAGTCATCTTGAAATATAGGGTGTCCTTGTGTACTATAATATTATGTTTTCATGTCGAATGACTGTATTCCTGTATACCTGGATTACACGAGTATACGCGTCACCTTACATTCTTCTTGTTCTATTTTCCAGACCGATGCTACAAGCCCTGAGCCTCCGTTCGCACCGGAGAAGGAGACGGAAGAAAACTCCATCTTCTCTTCCATCATCCCTGACAAGCTATCCGGATCCATCTGCACTGCGGTCATCTTCATGCTGGGCTGGAAACTGTTAAGCAACAAACGGTGAATTTCTATCATCTTATAACTATATATTATCATTAAACGATTTATGCGTGCATATGATAATCGTACTGATTATACTATGTCACGTATTGGAAACATAGAACAGATGATGTAAAAATGTCCAAATATAGAAATTCGTAAACATTTCAGTCTATAGCGAATAAAACACTCGTCTATAGGAGAATATAGTCATGTGAAATGTCTGACAATGAAACAAAAAAGACATGCTGTGATCATTTACCAAATGTTCATTACCCATAAATCTGATTCAGTTTACTTTCTAAGACCCAAAGAAAAAGATCATCGCTGTTCTTTTTGTTTTATTTCAAAAGTTGTATATACATATATTCATAAAGTACCTAATTATTAAATTTCTATGTGATATTTCTACTCATTATCTGTTCTATGTTTTAATCTCATTCGCATGTCTTGAGAATTATGGCTTAAATAATTCTGCATTATAGACATCGACGATTTTTATGTCGTAAACGTATATTGTAAAGTAGTGCGCACACTTTGTATATTTTATACTATTTATATTGTAATTGT
>DWEE01001766.1:0-12621 GCA_018245755.1 Parelbella macleannani
ATAGCATTGGTGTTAGTAACTTTTTACACGGAAAGAAATCACAATTAATTAAAAAAATAAACAGACATATAATCTGATAGTGTAGTATAGGATTTTCAAAAAAACAGTTTGATTGATTATTTATTGTAGTATTCTAACAACAAGAGATACATAGAAATTGATTTTTTATTACAGGGAAACACTTATATTAGGGGCAACCATCTTTAAAAAAGGCTTCTTTAACATAGGCAAACCATATTTATTATAGGCGAACGATTTTTATTAAAGGCAACCAAAGCCGAACAATGTCGAATTACACATAGAGTTGTTTTTATACTTACATGTTATTTCTGTTAGAATGCTAAGGCCGCGGCAATGCGTTCATGTAATGAAACGAGGAGAGTAAACCTTTCTGTAAAACAATTTTACGGCGGGCACGATACAAAGTAAGTTAGCTATCGTTGCTCCTGATCATGGAGCAGTCACGATCTCGGCTTTGTGGGAACGGGAGATTGCTTCTGTGGAATGGAACTGCCAAAGTTTTTAACTAAAACACTGCGAGTTGTTTTTTGTACTCAAGTTTTTTTAACTAAAACTGTTTTTTTCTTAATTCCACACTGTCACATAAAACATTTATCTTATGCTAGTATTACATATACATACCTACATACGATTACCTACATACGATTACCCACATATTGTCACGTCTATTTCCCATAGAGGTAGGCTGAGATTAAAGATTTTCACCTGCCAACGTCCTTTCCTTTCGCCTTTTGCCTTTTATACATTCATTAATTAAAGTCGTGATTCATGTCATACGAATTAAATTTTAATATATTATTAAAAATGTATTACGAATTAAACTTATGTCAATATGCCAGAGTGACCTATTTCATCTGACATAAAACGCAACTGGTGAAACGTGAGAGTGTACTACACTCCTCTGCCTACCACTTCGGGGATAACAGTGATATTACGTTTAAATTTGTTGTATTCAAATATTTATATTCGCCAAACGTTGAAAGCGATAAACAATCGATTGAGTTGCATGCGACCACGGGTGTTCGACCGCTCGGTAATTGAGCCGCTCGCTTCCTTCCGGTCAATCTGACGAACACCGCAGGTTAAACTACTGTCAGCTGACGTAACGTTGTTTATGAATACGGAAATGTTAATAGCTGGGAATGCCACAAAAGTATATATCCTATAAAACGTTTACATTAAATCGTAAATATTTTATATATTATATTGGGCCAAGGGAACCAAGAATTACGAATTTACGAAGATTAGAGACGCTTAAGAAAGTGTATAATAAAATTTTATAGATATCCATTCCAGTACATGACCATAATGATCAAGGAGGACTCATAGAGAATAGGATCGAAACCTATTTGAAGCGTGTGGTACTGCCCGCAAGGATAGTAGAAGCTAACATCGGTATAACGACATAACTAGGTATCTACTACTGTTTCCACAGTCAATCATTAATGAGAAAAAAAATGAAAGGTCTTGTTATTTTACAATACAGCATGGTATAGCTAATCATGGGTCTCAATAAAGCAGTACCATCCTCCATCGCTACCGAACGCTCAAAGAAATTGTCGAGAACATCATTCATTCGCCCTCCAACAAGTGCAGAAAGTAGACTATCGATCGACTTGCAATTACACCCCATGTCAGTAATCTCCCACCACGCACACGACACATTTAATATCAGGGACAGGTGTCGTAATGATTAAACTTTCCCTTTTTATATTCAAATATATGACAACTGTAACTACAGGTCCGCAGTCAAACAGTTTAATTATGAAATAGAAATATCTAATTTTTATATTGTTTCACAAAATAAACGTAGCTTTTCTCCCTAATTGTGAAATCATAACACATCAATGAATTAAAATTACAGATAACAAGAAAATATAGTTTCAAAGACACCCTCGATAGGTTATGTTCGTGTTGTAAGCTAAACTGAGAAATTTTGTTATTTCTTTCTATACAATTTTTGTTTCGACTCTTATCATTCCTCTATTGATACACTAATCTGTTCTCAGAAAAGAAATGTTTTCGAAAAAATAAGTAAAAGAATCACATCAAGTCTCACGGATAGAGATATTTGTACCATGCTGTCGATGTAATAATAATATTATAGAATCCCTCTTGCTTCTGGAGACTGGAAACAAAATCAAGTGAATGTACCGACGCCTTTCAATACTCTACAGTGTATCCAGCCTTTCAATACTGTCTGATATATTAAGTCTTTCAATACTCCAGTGTATCCAGTCTTTCAGTACTCTACAGTGTATCCAACCTTTCAATACTGTGTGGTGTATCCATTCGACTGCGCTACGTCTGGCGAGTTGACATGTGTCGCCGCGCCGTCTCGATCGATGCCTGACCCCGCGCAGCGTCACCCTCGCACCAACACCACCTCTCTGACGGGTCAAAGCGCACTAGCCATCCCTATTGTATTGTATTCGATTTGAAGACTGAACTTCGCGGTATTCATTCTCGCGAGATGGTTACGGGAGAAAGAAAAATAGTCTATAATGGTTTAAGTAAATATAGCGATGAATTGGTTTAAAATTTTACCTCGTTTGTAAACGAGTGAAGACTACATAAAACAGAGTTATACTAAAGCACAAATTAATTATATTATTAGTTCTATTTTTCTCTCTACCTAAGGGACCTACATAAGGGACCTGGTGTGATGATAAAATAATAATAACGAAACGTAAAACGAAATCGATCCGTTCCACGTGTAGGTGTACTCCAAGCTTTCAAAACAACTACACACGTAAATATACATATAACTATCGTAAAGTTCCACCAGCTATTACTTAAAGAGCTTCGGTTGTTGACTCCTTTTTGAGCCAGACAGTGCAAAATCTAACAGATGGCTGGAGTAGAAAAACTCGTAGTTGCTCAAACACTATTTTCATCATTTTAGTTAAAAATTTTGTAATTTGCACATATGAATTAAATTTTTCGTTTCGACTATTATAACTTATCACATCAATCGTTGTTATAAAACCACATTATAGTAAATCCAACACCAACCAATACTACATTTCTAAAACTAAAAGGCAAATAGTTTAAATTAAATCCATCAAAGCTTGTTCTCGATTTAAATTCCAATTATAAAAACCAATATTGACCAACTATTACAATAGTATGTAGTTGATTTCCATTTTTATAATATTATGATGGAACCATCATGAACACCGACAAACAATTCAATCTATTCCCACTTCGAGCCGGGTTGTCTATCCGCGCCCAAAAATAAACGAGTTTTCTCGTGACTCGTTGAATATGTAATAGATTAATAGGTAAATAGCTAACGTATACAATGCTCCACAAGCACACATTTACAAGCAACTTTTAACAAAAGAGCATAATATGTATGTACGGACAATCGTTGTCGCTACTAACGATGTAGGTACATATATACCTATTAAAGTCAGTACAGGTATATAGACACTACCGGTAGGCTTAAACATTTGCTATAAGCAAAAACAAATGTACCTACTAGCTACAACAAGCCGGTTCCGAAAAATCATGAAATGAATATCTGCAAGTTAAAATAATTTAACTGTTTTATACGTGTAGTGTTTATTACTGATTTTTTTTGCAAAAAACGCCTATAAATACAAATCCATATATCGACCAACATTTCTATTGTAATCGCATAAAGAAATCGTTGATGTGACATTTTAATAGCGCATACAAAAGTTGCCCAACTGCATTATTGTTAAAAAGTGGCAACACAGAAAAAAGGGAACCGTGACTGTTCTGTTTATTCAATCTATCATATTATAATCTGTGGAGCGCGCACGTGTGGCGGCCTGCGCGCATTTGTGCCGACCGCTTTCATTGTTTGGAATTTCACGTACAATATGGGGCATAAATATTTCGACAAAGCTCTAAAAGGGAGAGCCTATAAAAGAACAACAGATATCCGTTACTTGCCGCGGTTCTATGTTTAATGAAAACGCAGATACCGATCGCTGCGTTTCAATTCCATTCGAAAAATCCTATTTAATTCGATTTATCAAGATTGCGTCAAAACAAAAGGTATTTGGCAGTATTTTGATGAGTTCTTCGGGATTAAAGTATAATGGAAGAATGAAAGCAAAATGGCGCCGTTGATGAGCATAGCCAGGAAAGCTATTATATATAATTCAATTGCTGAAATGAAAACAAATATTATTATTATCGTAGAAACGAAATAATTAGGGTATTGTCTTGAAATGGAACAATAACAATGTGTTCATTTGATTCGGGCAGATTAAAATTATTCTAGAATCTTTTTTCAGACTACCAGCGGCGAAAAAATTTGAGTATTCACGTAAGTGGATTGACAACAAAACTTCGCACATAGACCAACCATTTAACTTTGTCTTGTACATGCACGAAAATATAGAAGAAATTATTCCCTAGGGCAATATTTTTCTCTGTACCGAAGTAAGAAATTAAATAATCAGTACTGATTTTCGAACGTTATCGATTTACCGATTTTTTCTCTCCTTTCGTCATTGTGCAAATTTCTAAAGACAAGCCATGTCTGCAAAAAATATTAATCTACTGCACACAAGGACATTACATAGATGAAACTTGAGAAATTACTTCTGGCAACGGCACGTATACGGACGATTATATGTATATGTACCGGCTTAACTCACGTGCGTGTTTTCGGGATGGCCCGAATAGTATACGGACTAGTATACGACGTACATATGATATACGGACATTAACAGTGCTGTCAGAACATAGCTCAAAAAAGGAAAGCAAACACTGCTTCTAATGGCAAATTCTAAGCTGACTGTTGAGTTCCAACTACGGTTGTAATGTCCTCAATCAAAAAAGATATCTTTAAGTCACCAAGGCCTCCACTACATACGCTAGCAGAATATAAGCAAATTTGTGTGTAAAATCTCTATGATGAGGGTAAGCGTACTGTGACAAAGGGACAGGAAAGCCATGAGTTTAATTTATAGTCGTGCGAACAACTAAACCACTCAACCGAATCGGAAGGACGCAGGCAACAGCCAGGAGCGATCCTCAAAGTTTAAATTTAGCATTCTTGTAACACAAATTTGCGGAGCGCTCATCACTGACTCATTACAAATACTGATACGTAAAGTTTAACTGGACGCTGCCTGCACTTAAATAGGTGGCCACTGAACACGGAGCTCCAGTATGTACAGATCACCCATAGTTAAAGCAGACGTGATCGGCAATGGGAAATATAATTGGAATATTGTAATAAACACAGCCGCATAATGTACATAGATATCTTATTTTCAGATGAAGAAAATCATTCGAAAACAAATTTAAATTTTCTAATTTACCAATTCCCTAATTGGAAAAGAATATAGATGAAAGTGTATTATTAGTTCAAAACCGTTATATACATTTATTTACAATGATCCAAACATAAAAAAATATATCTAGTTCCTGTTTATTTTATCCTGAGTCCTGCTTGCAACGATGTAGAAATTTAAATGCGAAAATGAATAAATAAATAAGATGTTTTACTTAATTCATCGGATAGTCTGTTGATTACAATTAACACTTATTGGAAAACAAAAACTTTAGATGTTTGTTTTATCTCAACCAATTCATGTTAAACACAGGATCGTTTGTATACGCATCAAGAAACATTGAACATTGATATTTTCGTGATGGATTGAGATGTCAGAATCCTTAGAGAACAATCGAGTTTGAGCTTTAATGATCGCGCAAAAAAGTCTACATTGCTCAATATGATAATTACAACCCTCCACTTCTCAAGAAAGAGACGATATTACTCATCACCAGCGTCATGAGTAACCAACCGTCTAAGGCTCAATTCCCACTAGGACAGAGTCGAAGCGAAGCGTCGCGATATACACTTCAATAGCATATTGAGTTCTATCGCCCTTAATTAAGGTACATATTTGTATAAAATGAAAATATAAACATTTGTTCGAGACCGACGCGAGAATTCACGCGACCCAACGCGTCTTTATATTTTCTGTATACGAATTTGCTCGTTCGTTCATAGAGATGGAATTCAAAATTACTTTTAAAAGTCGTGACGCTTCGCGTCAACGCTGCCCTAGTGGAGATTGACCCTTAATTTGAGCGTTGTGAGAAAAATGACCAAAAAATTAGGTGTAGTAAGTATTACGTTATTCTTTTTAAAACGAGCATGTTTTTATATGTCATGTAGCAGTTTTTACGCTATTCTTTTAAACATGTGCGTTACCCAACGTCCTAACCATTTTTTATCGGTCTCCAATTGCTCTGATTGCAATTCCTTATCGTTAAATTATTCCTTCCTTCGATTACTATAACAATTCTTTAAAATTTATAATATTTAAGTATGCTCGGATCTCGAAAAATTTGTTCTACGTCTTAACGGTTTTATTATCTTCCGTTGTTACCACGTCATCTGGTTTCGTCGTGCGGGCGGTCTGGATGCTGCGTAATTGTCGGGGATCGGGAGTGCAATAAGACGCCGCCGCCCGAGACCGTCGCACACGTGCATCCGTTGGCACTGTGCGAAGCTATTTTTAAAACAGAAATATTTTTATCTAACGTTGCAATTTGCGACCTTTTCACTAACATAAGTAATATGTCTCATATTAAGGCTCGTTTACACATGACACATTTTAGGTAGGTACACTTCGATAGAAATAGTCCAAAATTATATTATCGTTAAATGCATTAATTATTAAACTGTTTTAGTAGTAGTAGTAGTAGTAGTAGTATAGTAACTATTACCTAATCGATAGACTTTAATCAAAAATGTATCAACGTTTCAAGCGTTAAAAGATACATAAAAAGATGTATGTAATGAACTATTCTTAAAGTATTCGGTTATAAACAAACGACAACTTAGTCAACGTGGAAATAAAAGCTACAAATTGTCAACGTTAGGTTCGATTTAAAATATAACTTCCGACTTAACGGTAATATACCCAGACGCATACCCTTCTGGGCACGGACGAGTAAAATGAAAATGTTCTTAAATGAATGCCCACTGACCGTTCCCACACAATTCTAAGCACATTACATAATGAAATACCTATTTGAATGCTAGGTATTTACCGTTTCATACAGGTCGATGCTCTTTTGTTTCTATAACACATTGTATCGAAACCATTTCAAAGTTCGTAACTTGCTGTATCCCAAGCATTTATTATTCGGTCTCAGTTTGAGAATGCTGAAATAGGGGCGGTTTCGTAATATAATCAACGCGGCACAATAAAGCATCACTGCATACTGCAGGTGCATCCGTTACGTAGTGCAAAGTTAGTTTAACAACTTCAAACGTTTTAATGCCCCACTTGCCCTATATTTTGTACGTGTACACTTCTAAATTTTACTTCGCTGCACAGTATCTTAACAATAGATTTGTTCTTTACCTAAACGATGTATATTTTAGTTTTTGTTTTGAGATTATTGTTTCGAAGACCGTCATGTGAATTATAATCACTCTACATATGAGATAAAAACATAAATGAATCTATTCTGAGCTATAAAATTATTATCTAATTGGAAACGAAAGTGATAAATGGCTGCTCATTTAACAGGACTGTTAAATATCACCTCCATCTATCGCCATGGGATAATATTTACGATGAGTCCAGCGGTTATTTGGGTCTTAATTATGATATCAAAAAGCTGCATCGTCAGGGATCAACACGTGCGTCTCTTTCTAACGCTCTCTAAACAAAAGGAGCCCACGGTGCATCTCGTCGGTCGGCCATTAAACACGACCTTATGCGGCCGCTCGTATTTTTATATCACATCGCTCCTCTCTCCCTCACAGATACAAATTGTAAATGAACCCGCCTCAACTGCTATTAGCTCGACGTACACGCGAAAGCCGTACAGGATGACGTGGCAAAACGTTTGAATGATGTATTCTACAAGTTATACTATTACTATTATATCGTTACGCAAGGTTATTGTTGGTGTAGGCAGAGAGCACTGAATTTCAGATGTCTCATGTTGAAAGAATGACTGATGGAACAATAACAAAATGAAGGCAAAATATAACTGTGGACAGATGCTGGTAAAAAGTGAGAAAACTAACTTTTCTTACCCAAATAGATCAGATACATGGGACAGTGCCAACGATATGCTTTACATTACGGAATATAACAATGAAAGATAGAATAAAAAAAGAAAATAAAATAGGTTAAAACTAGTTTTGTTTTTATTTCTATGGCTAGTTACATTCCGCGTTCGGACAAGAGCTCTAGGCCCAGTTTGCAAGGCGTGAAAACGTTGCAGCGGGGTCAAGCTCAGTAGCGTCAGCATAATATAGAGAAATGAAGTGCAATTTCGCCGCGTGCAGTGTGGCGTAGGAATCGAGCCGAACGCCGGTCACGATTGCACTGTTACGGATTATTTGATTAACCACTCGCCAGTAGCCTCCTAATTGTATAAAAGTACTAAGCGACTGCTTGGCTATTGCCAAGCTTCTTCAGATGCAGCTAATACAAAAAAAAAAAAGCGATCCAACTGGAATTAAACGAACCACAATCAAATAAGAAAGTAGTACATGACTTCTTAAGCAACAGAATTGTTCGTACTTGACGCAGCTTACCTGAAGTTCTTCCTGCTGCTACAGTGTGTCTATTTTTAAAAACTGATTTGATCATCACGAACTGGAAAGCTATCACTAATGACATATTATTGTAAAAAAATTCAGCATTGTTTATGATATAAGTCGACCAGCTAAAGGCTATTTTGTGTATAATAAATACATAATTGAAATTCCAATTTCACTTCAAAGTTGCAAATCGCGTGCGGCAACACTGCGTAATTATTGTAAATTAAAACAGGCAATATTCTACGGTCTCTTTAACGTACCCGTAGTAGGTACTACTGAGAAAGCGTTAAGAATCAGCGAAATTTACCATGGCGCGATGATCATCATGAGAGAAATTTTCACGCGATAGGTCAATAGGTTCTGATGATCGTGGTGAGAAATTTGTTTCAATTAATAAAAAAATAACTAGCACTAGTAGAAAGATGTTAGGTTATAAAGGATACAGATATTTGACGCTCGGTGCCGTCTACTTACCCCGTAAGGGAGCTGGCGATATAATAATAAAAAGTTTGAAAAAATGTTTCCATTCCATTACGTTCATCAACGTTAACGTGGGGTCAAGATTAATTAGTTCAGTTCAGTTAAACGTGGTAAAAACATTTCATTGGAAACTAAAGTATTATTATTCTTGACGTGGTGCTGCTCGTTGACCGCAAAGGATTTGTTAAGTTAAGTAACTATTTGCGGTCAACTTCAGAAGGGGTGACCACTAACAGTAAATGTTTATGGGCATTCCCACACTTGTTACTGAGATGACGAACAATTTGTGTCCCTTGTTAAATAACAAGACATTGGCAGATTCTAGTCGTTGCAGCCCGCTTAAATATGTTATATAAAAATCTGCATAAAACCAAAACCAAACTTAGTTATTGTTAAGTGATTTTTCATTTAATCTTTCAATGAATTGTTATTTGAATTGTTAATTTTGTTATTATGTGTGTAAGGAATGAATAAAGCTTATTATTATTATTATTTATCATAAGACCAGACGATATGGGTAAAGTACACTCCAAATGATATATCATCTAGGAACCCATAAAACTCGAGAGACTGTTACCATCATTGAGTTGAATGTACCTACTCATGTAAATAACAACTTCAGTAAGTAATTGAAAATTTTATCAAAGACCACATGGTAAATATTCAACGTAACGTTTAATTAAGCGGGCGCCTTACATCACTGATTTCGGTCTAAGTAATTAAATAATATTTAATAACGTGATAGGAAATGTGTTTTTCTAAAGTTTTTTAATATATTATTTTTATTACTATCACTGTATTCAAATTGTAACGCAATCATATTCCCATGTCTCGTATGGATATAAATTAACACTAGCATAACATTTAAATTGAATATTGACGTTCTATAACACATAGCTATAATAATTAATTTCATATCCTGATGATAAACAATTCTTATTTAAAGGTGTGAAAAAAGCTCTGACTTTGCAAATGTTCACAGGCAAATTGACAATTTACAATCAGGTAGCCGGTCTGCCTGTTTGCCACAGTTCATAAAAACAAAGTGTGTCACAGAATTAAACCGTACAAAAATAACTTTTAACATCTAGACCGCATTTTCCATCTGGCGTGACGACCGCGAGCTCGCGGCGACACTCGTATGTGGAATAAAATAATCGCCGACCAAATCGGACGAATAGTCAACGCACGACGCGAACATCAAACACCGTTAATACTCGTATTTAAACACCCGCGAATCACAAATGATGCCATATATAATCAACCGACTCCTACAAGCTGCTAAATACAACAGTTACATTTCTTTTTACATAGTGTTGCCTTCAGTGTTCTACAATTGAAATACTGACGTCATTTTATTGTAAAAAAATATTAGTATGCAATATTTTGAAACATTTTCGACAGTCGATCATAAAAATTTATCAAAGATTAGATATTATTTTATCAATGATTGTATAGGAAAACCGTCAATTATTTTTTAAGTAACAACACGCCTGTAATCTCCGAAGGGGTAGGCAGAGGAGTGTAGAAAACCCCCACGTTTCACCAGTTACGTTTAAGTCTCATAGAATAGGTGGTGAGCCTATTGATATACACCGGGCACAGATTCAAACTCCGAGTCACTCTGCTAGAAATTCTAAATTAGAAAAATCCAATAGTACCCGACCTGGGCTTTGAAACCAAGACATCCCGATCGGCAGTCGCGTAATTAATTTTTATATTTATGTATAGCTACCTATTAAGGTCTATAAGGATTGACGGGCATGGCAATATATTAAATTAATAAATAAATAGGATTTATAAACGTATTCATGTATTTGAGGACGAGGTTACTAATTATTAAGTTAGAATATTGCAAATGTACGCACGAAATTAGTTAGCAAATGCCCGACATAATTGACATCCGGGTATTAATCGCTACTTTAACTCTACGTAGAGCAAAAATAAACGAACGTGTAAACGCTACAATAGCATAACGAGGTTAAGCGTTCCCCAAAATGATTAATGTATCAACTCTATCACTCAAAGTGTAATTACTGTATAATATTATATACTGTTCAACATAATAGACTATAGTTGTCCTATCTCAAGGAACAACAAATTTAACTATTTAACTATGGGTCCTCAAATATCTAAAGTTTCTCATGACCACGAACCTGTGTGGAATAATCGGGTGCATAAATGATGAAGTCACTATGGAATTATGGTCACCCCATATTTCCCTCGGGTGACATAACCAAACACAAATGCAACTTACGCCCAGTTGCTCACTATATCTTAATGAAACGTCCGCTACCTCCCCTCAATTCCACATTCTTCGACGATCAAGCCATTTACGCGGCAATAGTTCGCGTTATAAACACATACATATTGCATATAACGTGTAAACGTTTACGCCTGTAGTTTCATTGCATTTATCGTAAACGTAAACATTAAACGTAAGAACAAACGTTATGTCAGATAGGTATTCATATAGATGCATTCATGTCTTACGTACGATAATACGTATAATTTGGAGGTGCGGCTGACGAAATATTAGGTTCAAGGTACACCAATGCTACGTAGCGCGACGTAAAGCGTACGAAACACACGTCAGATGTACTGGCTATAATTAGACTCATACGATGTTCGGATCGTAATTCTCAAATAGATATGAGCATGCCCTCTGTGACCTTACTGCGTTGCACACCTCACGCTGGATACGTCCAACTTGTGACGTACCTACTTTGAACCGCTTACATCTAGATAAACACTCGGTCTTAAGTACCGAAGACGAGATAATATGAGAGCATTATGTCAACTGTTCGTAAGTGAAGAGCCCGAAAAGCTACAAAACATCTTATCGTTTACTGACGCGTTTTACATAACCGTTGCACGTGGTTGGCATTAGTCGACTACGTTAAAAACGTTTATTAACAAGCTAATAATTAAAAAGAAAACTATAAGAAAACATAATACGTGAGTCGTGAAGGGCTACCCGCCCAAATGTCGCAAGGAATTCAAATGCAAATGAGACAAAAGCCACTACTTCCGCGTTCAGACCCTTAAATTCGCATAACCTCCTTACACAATGTTAATTACATGACTTAGGGAGACCTGGTATGCGAACGTCAATAGGGGACGTTGAGAGTCCTCGGCGAACTGGTATTGCAATACCGAACAATGCGGTATGAAGTGCAGTCACAACCGCATGGCAAGGACTTTGAAAGCAACACGAGCTACTCGACTAAGCTACTCGACTAAACTCCTCCACGCAAACTAAGGCAACGCAATACTCATTTCCCCATTGCACATGCCACTGTTAATAAATCTGCGACGACCTACTATTGAACGTAGTAAGTTATGAATGAAACCGTACGTGCCTAAGTAACCTTACTTGGAAGAGAAAGATAATCGAAAACATGAGATTATTCAACTTGCGCTCCTGATGTACAGACTACAGTACAATTAAAATATTCAAATCTGAAACTGTATATCTAATATCGTATCGTAGTATCGTATATCTAAGACGCGACGACAATCATCATCATCAGCCTATCTCAGTCCACTGCTGGACA
>DWEE01001767.1:0-12619 GCA_018245755.1 Parelbella macleannani
GTGCTCTCTGCCTACCTCGTACAGGTCGTAGCCTGACGATATAATAAAAAGAATTATTATTATTTATAATAATTGTTCAATAATCATCGCCACAATAATATCAGAATATTTACGAAAGAACTATGACAGTTAACGGTGGAAGATCCTCATAGATACAGAAAGAAATCGCATGAAAAAGCTTACCAAATGTTTGGCAAATAACATTTTTTGGCCATATGTGGCTTATAAAAGGTCGCATCCGTTGCGAGGACCGGGACAGGTGTTGTCTTCCAGGATAGATTACGGACAGCTGGAACTGTTTCGAAAAAAAGGGCTACAAAGGAATATTGGTAAAAGATCCGGTGTAATATTTCCTCTTGTTTACGTTCGTCCATTAAGATATAGACGAAAAACGTGTAATATTAATCGGCCATATTGAACTGTAAAAAAGAATATTTTTAATGAAAATAATATAAGACAAGGACTGCATTGTTGACCTTGTAGTTGCAAGAACGACATATGTACAGGTCAATGATTCGATTCCCGGGTCGAGTAAATTGAAGTTCTCAGCAGTAGCAAGACCATTTTGCCCCGTCTATGGCAATATGGTTACTTTTTGTTACATGGGATGGGCATCTTAGCTAGTGATAAGAAATAGTAACTATACTCCTCTGTCTACCCACTAGCGAAACACACACACGTGACATTATGATGTATAATGTAAAAGATACGATATAACATAAGAGAAAAAAATAAGAGGCTAAATCATTTTTATTTCAGGTGTCCAATGTACGAGTATCTTCTATAAATAAAATCCAAATCCAGAGACTAAAAACTCTAAAGTTTTCCATGGTGCACTTTAATGCACAATTTAGATGCGAATTTATTGATAATGTCTATTAATACCTTTATTGCGCATAGGTAATATATTTTGTCTATTGGTCGAATATTTAAACGCTCCATTAGATTATCAAGTTGTTTTCAATCAATACCTTTCAGCAGAATATATGTATATTAAAATATTAAATGTTGTAAAACAAAAATGTAGGTACTTATAGGGTGATATTTCAAAACATCGTGTCACTCACTCATCTCACGAGATTTTCCCATAAACAAGTGACAGCTGCATCTGGGCGTATTGCATTAGGGGGCGTCTGTTCCCACACTTCACACATGCTTTTAGATTATTTCCGATCACTGTACACAGAACTCCCCAAATCGACGACAGATTTAGAAAAAGAAAATGAAAATTTTTAGTATCACCCGACACAAAGAGACACGTAAATAATACATAAATAATATTCCCCTCTAGTCCTTTTATTACTTTATTAGAAGAACCTATTAATGTTTATTAACAAGTACAAAAATAGTGTCCGCTGTACTTTTATTATTTCATTAAATGATCCTCGTATAGACATGATACGAGGATATATATATATGTATAAAACCGCATCTTTATAGGATCCCTCTTTTCGCGTTGACGGTTAATAATATGGACAAAGCTGATGGTATGGAAATCCTCAGTTATCATTTAAATGTCAGTTGTATTAAATGTTTGCATTAGATCATTGTGATCATTGTGACCTACAAAATCTGAAAACAATAGTTACAATCCATTTAGGTTCCCTTTATATAGGTTTTTTATATAGTTGGATGACTTAGATAAACGTCTTCAAAATCCGCTTACATTTAGGAACAGGTTGATGTACGTGAAATATGCACGTTAAATTTGTTAGCTTTGAGATGTCTGACGCTCGGTGTTCCCTACCTACCCCGTGCGGGACCTCGTGAAATTATATGCAAATAATAATATTCTATGAATGTGGCAATACATTTCACACTGTTATAAAAACGTTTAAATGTTTCGTAATGTTTTTCGTGTTGAGTTCAAAGAGTTGCTTCAGACTGATCTCTCGTCTCATGAATAGGTTAATGCGTTCGCGTCGAGCTCAACGCCCTATGGAGTAGAGATAGTTTTTGAAACCGGCAACATCATGACAGCCCACCCCTTCCCTTTATTTATCACTACCACTTTGACCCCACGCGGCTTTCCGTTCATTCTAGTTCAATTATATTTTTAAAGTTCTGCGAATGAGTGTACCGGCACACTATGAAAAGACACAAAATAAAATGTTTATAACGTCGATTGGAATATGGATAATGTTAAATAATTGAAAATGTAAAAAAAAATATCATTTTGTGCTCGTTGGAATGACCTTCGATAAACTGTTCAAGAAGACGATGTTGTAGCTGACCAGTCACATTGACATTTTCGTTAATATCAAATGACAACATTGGTCGTATACTCTTTTATATATTTAAGAAATCGTTAATATGTTAACGTTACATGTATTCATGTGAATATTTTAAATAGGAATCTGTAAAATTATGTATACACGAACCATATGCTCAATCCTCTCGGCAAGTCGGTGATCTGAAACAAAACAAAAATTTTATTGCATTACCTTTGATTGTATGTGACAACAAAGTAGGTTGTAAAATTAATTAGTTTCGTTCACAGATTACATTTTTAATTAAACATAAAATAATTAGATTCTGTAGGAATCGTTCCATTCAATTTGTATCGGTATGATACAATGATATTAAACTTATTACAATGATGATGTTAATAAGAATGAAATCATTCATTCATTGCTTCAATTAATGAATAAATGATCGAATGATGAATGAACAAAAATGATTAGTTCTGGACGTGCGTTTAACGCGTATTCCTATCTATCTACTCGTATGTCTAAATAGGTATCTACATAATTTTTAAAATAAAATACCGATTGTTATATTATTATACATTAGGTACATGTAATACATTTGTATATTATGACGATTATTATACAGATACATTAGCATTGGCATAATCTAAAATAAAATCTACGCTAAAAATAATTTATTTCACTTTAAAACACTACATATTCTGTGGTCGGGATACAATCATGCGGGTTGTATAGCCACTGGATTTTTACATAACAACCTTTGTTCGAATAAGAGGCAACAGAACTTCAATTGTACTTCAGCTCGAGCCGTTCAAGGAATAGGGACGCGTGGCCGAGCGTTGTGAAAGAACCCGTAATTGAAGTGCTTAACCCTTTTTACTGTACATTACTTCTTATATGCATTATTATTCTCCATATTTTTCAAATTAAAATCGTTGATATTGAATTTATATTCTTTTATTACTATTTCATTATCACGCCAGGTATCTTACAAGGTGTACAGAGAACATGGAGTATCGAATATCTCCATCCTCACAAACTCAACGTGCTTTTTCTACGTACATCGCTCTGTTTTTACATGCAAGCTGGTTTCGGAGATCTATCTAACTCCAACGTAAACCAGTACCTGAATTAAGTATTTGATCAAAATAGTTGGTTTTTCGTCTTCATCAGCGCCAGATAACGTCAATATACCTTGGCGTTCAGTGTTTTAATCCACGATTAACCATGTGGGCTATGAAGGTTATCTGTAATGAGGCTAATAAAAACGGAACTCATAAAATATAGTTGTATAAAAACGTTGAAGAGCCGGTCTAATGATATTTAAAGCAATGCCAGATGATCTCTGTTCAGTGTGTAATGTATGTAGGTCGACTTTGATTCACCAATTAATCATTGGACGCCTATAAAAAGCACGCACATGCGATGTACCGAAATCAATATGTAAATTATGTGTGTTCAAAACGTTTCAAGGAAAATCAATTTGTTAGGATGGATCGGGCGTCTGACAATAATAGCAGATGAAAGAATAACAAAACAAATATAATATTAAAGTTAATGGATGTAAGTGCTAAAGGAAACCAAGACATTCTTCTTGACCAAATCAGTCAGATAAAAAAAGTATATACATGTTGAGCACTCGGCGATCCTTGTCCACCCCGAAAGGGACTTGGCATGACGCTATAATAATAACAATATACTCAATATGATTTCCGCTATAACTGTTCATCAAATCAACTACGATAAAAGAGAAAAAACAAGATAAAATGTCACTATACTACTTCGTAGTTATCCAAAAATTTCCTCTGACTCAAACTTTATACATTTCCATTAGACGCACGGAACCAAGTTATTTCTATAGATATTCAACAATAAAGTTAGTTCCATGTTGCTAATGGAATTTGTACGAATATATCTGGTATTCTTTCCCATTCAAAGACTACTTCCTCTGACATGGGTGGTCAGCAGATCAGTAAAAACTTTCCAAACGTAGTTATTGGTTTTCTTTGCTGAGTAGGAAAAGTTATGAAAGTTGTAGACGCTATATTCAAAGTCGTCGTGTCCACAAACTAAGCAAGTTACAAAGTCGCATGTAAAAAAAAATGTAACATCACGCCCGTAATTCCCGGATAAGAGGGGTAGGCAGAGAAATTTAATACATTTCTACGTTTCGCCATTGACGTTTTCGGTCAAGCAATGGAATAAGTGGTGAGCCGTTGCCAAACACTGGAGACAGATCCAGACAGCTACTGATAGAAATTTCTAGTAGAAAGTCTCAGTTAGGAAAATCCAATAATAGCCGACCAGGATTTGAACTCAGAACTTCCCGATTAGTAAGTAGTCGCACTTGCAACCACTCGACCAACGAAGCAGTCAGTCATTCAGTTCTAATTAGACATTTTGTAAATAGATTTACAGCTGGCTAGCCATACTGTTGCTATTTCACATAGAAACATGGCCATTTTAAATGCATGGCCCCTTTGTATTATAAATAGACGTTTTGGCAGTTGAGTAAATTGTGTTTTATGTAATGACTTTGTTGACGCCTCAATGCGTGGAAATTTCAGGTCAAACAGTGAATGCGACTTGAGTAAACTTTGAGTTTGTGTGACAATAATTGTTTGTACAATACAAGTACGTCAGTGTCGAGATAGTGTTTAAAATTTACTCGTCATACATAATATATAAAAATTTCGTACAGATTTTGGGAAAGAACTTTCTAGTTGACAAAAGATCTTTTTGCGTCTAGAAAGTACTCTCTTTCATAAAAGGAACTTCGTTAATTTTATTATTTGTTCATTTGTACAAAATAATGAAGGTGGTAAGAATTGGCACTAACTGAATTAACGAACACTAATGGGCTACTTGTGACTGCTGACAGCTCCTCTACAAAGTGGTCCGAAACGGAGAGAAATATAATTAAATCGTAACTCTGGTACTACCGGGGGTACAATTAATTATATTACAAGCATCCTCTTCTAGCTTGTATTTCCCTGAAGTGATATACAGAGGACTGTACCGAAATGTAGTGCAGCGTTCTAGACTCGGGGACGCGTAAAATAATAGCTTAATATTGCCTGATTCATTTTATCGAATGAAATAAAACATATGCTATCTATTTTTGATGTTAAATTGGTTCTATAATATAGGTTTAATATAATAAAGTACAGTATTAACATGGTGAATTTCGGTAATCTTATACTTTCACGCTTCGCAGATATTTTTTGTCGCGAGCAAAAGTGCTTCGTCTGCGCAGTCCCTAATAAGGGTATTACCACACGCATGGCTGCGCTATTAGAGGTAATCTACTTATCTTAATCTGACCGGTAAGATTTTAGACTGTTTTTTTACATGATGAAGACGATGGAGTTAACTAGTACTAAGATAGTGATAATAGAAGAAGCATGTCAAGTGTGATGGATACAAATATTTGTTACTTTCTGTCTACTCCATAAGGGACCTGGCGGCATGATAAAATAATAATTTAAACGTCTGTACACACACGCCAAACTACTATTTGATACTACATGTACAGTTACAGGTCTTTTAGAAATACATAAACATAGATAGGTATATTACATATGTAGGTATATGTGAATTTAAATTTGTGAATTCAGTAAATTCGATTACCCTTTGTGGAGCCAAACTTGGTTTCTGAGATTTTAACGAAATCAATCAGAATGGTATTTGAAGGAATATTATGTATTTGTACACCCTCCCAGGGCGTAACATTGCTTTTAATCTCTAATTTATTTACGAACGTCGTTTATTGATCACAGTAAATATAATTTAGTACACTGATTACTTCGCGATGGAGGGCTCGAGCGTAGGACGGCATTTTCTAAACAAATTCAGCAAATTTCATTCCGTGTGGTTAAATAAAGAATTATTCGAGTTTTAATCTTCTCTTAATTTATTCGGCAGCGAGACTAATATTATGTCATCACGTCTTGTCCTTTACAGGATAGGCGAAGAGCACCGGGTGCAAATCATTTCTTATCCTAACAGAGTTGACGTGTTTGTTTTACATTGATCACACTATTTATTCACACGCTGGTTTCGAAGACTTGGAATCACCCATCAGCCAATAATGGTGATATTATTTCTTGGTTGTTGTTTAAACAACTAAAAGTCTAATACATCTGTAATCACATTTTATCTATTTAATAAACCATTGCTAAAAACAATAAATAATAATAAGGTTCAATTGCATTTCATAACTAACTATTATTAACTAACGAGATTTTTATTAACATTTAACGAGATTTCAATTGTGTTGAGACGAGACGGCAATACCGTTAATATTTTCATCTCACAGGATGTCATACGAGTGAAAGGGATAGATATACAACAGGATGCCTCTTAGCCAACTGTGGATTCGTACAATGGGATGCGGGCGCCTCTTAAGAGTTCATAGAAAAAATAATAGCATTATGTTCCATATTTCTTCTTTAACATAATGTTTTCAATGCATCATGTCGATAGGTCACAGATGCATTTTATTAGTTCATGTATATTTTATCATGCGTTTAAAGTACGGAAACAAATATATATTATTACTAGAAAACTGCTACTTGTTAATCATCAGATCACCATCAGCAACATTTTTGTCGTTGGACTGATTGACATGTTTCTCTTTTCATGATGAAAACGATTAATTATATATCATACCACGCTGGTGTAATGCTGGTTAGCATACTAAATTGTTAATACTATAACAAAAGACAGGAAATATCTCATCATCATCATTATCGGAATATTTCAGTCCACTGCCGGACATAGGGAATAATATATCATATTTCGTCAAAAATTCGAACGTATCCGAAAAACTCAGTGTAGCAAATCCCTATAGACATATTCATTAAGTATTTCTGTTAACGGTTTTATTTGTTTATTTTTCTATAGGCTTGTTTGCGAGTGGTGATATTTGGCAATTATTGTTCTCTGGTTACCCCGTAAGGGCATAGCGAGATACAATAATAACAGTGCTGCATTCCTGCAAATGTTAATAAAGTATAAAAACGCATAACTAAAAAACATGTGGGTATATACAAGTTTAGGTAGCGTTAATTAAAAAGTTCTCAATTCAAGCATTAATACTATCGTGGTACGAGTAAGTATACATATAACGTATAACGTACCTAACCTAAGAATAAGCCACAGTATTATTTACGGGTAGCTAATGAGCTGACTTAATTAGTGACGAAGCTTTGAATACTTCGAAGGTCAAGGCTGCTGTGTTGAACACACGCAGACGGCATGCCGTCGAAATTGCTTTTGTGAAAACTAAAAACGCACGGCAATGTTTCAACTGTGGAGAGAAAAAAAATATTGAAATGGAAAATTTACTTTGTAATTTTGAATTTAGAAGAGGCAATGAGGTCTGTAAGGATGGAAATATTTGGCACTCGAACATTGTATTTACCCTGTAAGAAACCTGGCGTGATGGTCTAATGATAAAAAAATATTATATTAACAATTATTAACCGTAAAGCAAAACAGTTCTATATCCTTGTATGTAATGTGTATGTATTCCTTGTTATTATACTACAGTTAGTCATTAATTAATAAGCTAGTGGTTTTATCGCTCAGAACTCATGTCTTCGTTTGTCGTAACAAAGAACCGTATGTGTGGTTTGATGACGTTCATTTATATATTTAATGTTGTTTATAGTTCCGTTCATATCTTCACAGAAACGTGGCATATCATGTCCTAGTGTCGTGTTATGGATGTCTTGTTGTTCTATAAGTCATGTCTAATTAGTATGTTATAGGAAATAATTAGATTCTATTTCTGTGTTATTAACTAATCTTTTACTTTTGGATTTTTTGGCGGGAAAGCTTTCTTGGTTAAAAGACTTGTTGCTAAATAGAGGGTTGGTTACATTATATTGCACTGAAATTGCTGAATGATAACTCTTCAGATCATTCGGTCAGTGCACGCCAATCAAGTAATCGATCGGATAATTAAGTTATCCGAATCTGGTTAATTCGTACCACTCGTATCTTAATAATTTCTATGATAATAAAATTTAGTTTTCAACGAGTTTAAAATTTACTAAATCGAATCGGTAGTTCACGAGATGACATCAAACAAACATAGAACAAACTTTCTATCCCTTTGCTATATTCGTATGCATTGCTAACAAACATATATCTTCTATTTGATTTTTTGTATATCATCCTGTTAATTCTTGTAAACATAATATAAGAGGAGTGTACATTAAAAGAATACTTACATTTGATTTCATTATCCTTACAAATAAATATGTCTATCGTTTTAGCCTTGACATGATTTTTCTATATTCATCGTCCTTCTTCATAATGTTATCTCATATCGTTACTAACATACGTCACATAATAATTATGTAATTGTTTTGTATATACGTTGTCTCTATGTAGGTTGTAACTGACCTCAAACAGTTGGAATGCCCTGAGAATTTGCAGATGCCGTTCAGATTATTGGACGGCAATGTTCGGAGTTAAACAATATCTATAGAATCCCAATCCACATATTGTTCATTATCATTAACCCTATTACTTTTCCACTGTTAGACACTTTGCTACTCTCAAAGCTCAAGTTAAAACCACAGTCTGCCACGTTGGCCAAATGCTGGTTAGCAGGCTTCACACGCCTTTGAGAAAATTGTGTAAAACTCTGTGAGTGATATAAAAAATTTGAAACTAAGATTTTTTTAAAGAGGACCGTGCTAATTTCAACTCATGACATCCAGAATCGGAGGCTGAATTCTGAACATTCTAAGCCAAAAGACTGTCACTGGTTGTGATGTTAAAAACTATGCAATTTAATACTGTCTGGAAGCGAGCTCAAACAGGTCGCAGTCGACGCCCTGCATCTGTACAAAATTATTGATTGCCTGTTGACGCGCACTAACATAATATCACTGTGTTGTGTGTGTGTAGATGTGAAGTGTGCGCGAGGATTCGCGCTTGGCAAATATCCCGCGTGTCTGCTAACGAGGTGCAACAACACACTAGAAAAATTCAAGTGTCACAATTAGTAACGAGGTTGTATTTTGCATAAAATGTTACTCTATTTCCTTACTATTAATAATGATTCATTATGTTTATTCTCGAAATGAATTAGTGTAATTTAAAAAGCCATCTCATTGTCTGAGAGGGCCCCAGCTCTGTCCAACAGTGGAACAATTAAAGGGTTATAAAAAATTAAATGTAATAAATTACTATCGTTATATCGCCAACCCAGGTTCCTTGCAGAGTAGGCAACGAGGACCGAGTACCTACTGAATATGGTTTTTCTACATTCATTACTTTGTGTGGGATATTTTTAAGTTGCTCATCAGAGTTACTGGCCTATTTCGTTGGAGATATGTAGATGAATGAATCTATAAACGTGTATGTATACAGAACAGATTTCTATAATGGAAATTTCGAATAGGGTATTCGTTATACTTCCCTCCGCAACCTGAATGATCTATCGAGCATACTCTGCGGTAGATAATATCGTCACTTCCGGCCAGTTGGAGCACAATGCTCGACGAACCGGAAGCAAGGCACGTGCGCCCGTCACGCAACAGTCGACCATAATCCCCCAGTGTGCTTTGTCAATGTACTGATTTTACATTCAAAACTCGTTTTTTTTATTCCTATGATACTTGACTTTAGTATAAACGTATATAAATATCTGCAACTCATGAAATATCTATTAATAATAAACGAGCCTTCATTACCTAGCATCGATTTCTTTTTTTAACATTATGTGTTACATTTTTATTATATTTGGTACACCGTTTGGCCGCGATTCAGCCTGATGGAAAGCGCAGTTACGTCCTGAGATGAAACACGCATGCCTTCGAAAAGCCAATTCATCCTCGCTTTCAAGTGTCTTAGGTTATATCTGTCTAGAAACAAACACTGGCAAGGTGTTCCACTCTTTGGCCGCATGGATAAGAAACGTGGTAGTTAGTGAAAACATTTCACAAATGTTTCTGTGGCACAGAAGTCAAGTAGCACAGTTAGTTCCGGTGATTATCTTTGATAACAGTCGTCGTACTCTTACCATTTAGGGCAAGAACAAACCCGTAAAGATAAGATCTCTAACACCGCTCCTTGTGAAGGCAATCGACAATTGTAATTTTCTCATTTACTTAATACCTACTAAACTTTTTTTACTATAAACACACATATTAAAAATACTTAAAATGTTATTATTATTAGGTATTATTAGCGTGGGTAATACAAAAGATTGTGCTCTGCGATCTTCATCCCGCGGGGCCAGCGAGCGAAAAGCAGCGGAACTATGGACAAAAAACCCCTTTGGGTTCTCCTGTTAGACGGAAAGAAGATGACAGTAATAAATAATTATTTTTAATCGAACTGAATAACGGGAAGACATCTATCCATGTCTCTACCTCAATCGATTTCCCTCCCTCCTTCCCTTGGGTATTTGTAAATCGATCCTCACTACCATGGTTCAAAATTGTAATAAAGTTTTAATGAGTTTGTTCTTCAGTAGTTAAAACAGTAACTGGATAGCTTACTGTACTACCATTGTGCGTATTGAAGGCGTCTCATATTATAATGACTGTTATATTATCAGGTCAGGTTCATTACAGGGTAGACAGAGTTAGATAATTGTAACAACTCTGCCTATCTAAGGGTTCTGATGTGACGATATCATAATGATAAGTTCAAAGCAATAAAGATGTTCTGTTTTAATTACCATTTCTTCACTTTAATAGCAAGTGATAATAAAATTTAATACGCATGTTTTTGTAAAGAGACATGCGTCAGGATTTGAACCCAAGATGGTTAGAATTGGAGGCTGACTTTGCAACCATTGTGCTGTCAGCGCTATAGTGGGTGCATACTGAAGGCATGGCCATATAAATGCCGGAGACATTAGCTACGTCACATTAATTTATTTGTACATTATGTCATGTTACGTGTCACGTATTAAGTGTATGGGCACGCTCAATACCTTCAGCCCATTGCTGAATACCCCTACAAAGCTGTAGGTATCTCTTTAAAGTCTATTATGTAATTTTTTTTTATTTTCAACTGTAGGGTTCATGTTATAAAGACAAATTGACGTTCATGAGTGAAGAATAGGTAACCACTGTAGAAGAAGCGAGAAAGATATGTAAGAATAGAGATATTAAATCTCGGTACTCTCTGCCTAGCTGGTAAAGGATCTGGTATGAAGATAAATGTAATAGTATAATTAGGATAACGTTTATTGTAAATAATTTCACCAGTTTCTAAACACTTTTATATATTTTTTTCTTTCATTACTTTATGACCAGTACTTCCTCGCCTGATACATATAATATATGGAAAACCGGAAGTGACGTAATTCACTGATACAACATACCGTACCAGCACGTAACCCGATTAGAGGGCGAAAGAGGTCGTTCCAGGAGGGTGCGTGGGTTTTTCTAAAGCTTCTATTATAGAATTTCCGACGTGGCTGCAACCCTTTAATGCTCTCATTACTCTTCGTACGCTATGTGGAGACCTGAACTTATTACACTAACCATTGCCGATATGGTGCAGGCTGGTGGAGAAGTAGGGTAGTAGAACAGAAGTTTTAAACTATGTATATAGTGGTAATATCGTATACTATAATGTTAGGTGGTTTTAATCTTTTAATACGTCTCATTCTGAAAGGAGACCAATATTCAACAGTAGAACGATAAAAGGGTTGATGTTGATGACGATCTAATTATTGTATTATTATTATATCATCACGCTGGATACCGTACGGGGTAGGCACTGAGTGCCTAATACATATACATAGGTATGTATCCTCACAGACATGATATGCTTCTTTCTACATCCAAAATAACTGGTGTTTAATAGGATACATGTACATACGTATTGTGAAATTCGTATCAAAGTTATTGTCTTGGCTTACATTGTAAGTGCTAGTGTATTCTGAAAAACCCTACAACAATAGCAGCCTTGCTAAAACACAGCCTTCTTGTGGTCTTGTATATTTTTTGCACGAAAACACACAAAGGCACGAAAAGCCAACATATTGTACAAATGTCCAGTTGTACGTAAGATGGCGAAAACTTTTAGCTCCAAGTAAGCCCGCGTGGGAGTTGGTTCGAAAAAATATATAATTTTGCTATTGTTCTCGTACAATAGCATATACACACAATTGATAATACATAGCTACATGTTTAAAATTCGTGATTTTATCTTTTCAATTTTGTGTTCATAGTTATACGAACATGCTATTAACAAGCAATATTCATTTATTAGGAAAAAAATACGAATTTTTTTTATTATAACGTAAATATTATTTCAATTGTTTGGATTTTAAATATTTCATTTTCATTTAAAAAAATTCTCAATAATATTAATAATATAATCGACCCATTTGTCATCCCACTATTGAAGTATGGGTCTCCTCTCATATT
>DWEE01001768.1:0-12612 GCA_018245755.1 Parelbella macleannani
CTTCACCGTTCCAATGGGGGACATACAACACGTGCATTTAGTGTTTGATATTCAGAATTTAAATAAATAACTATTTTACATGCTAAATGCATTAATATCTGATGATAATCAACTATTTAGATGATATTTAGAGACCAGAAATAAATGTCATTTGCATATTAACACAATGTCACAGTTATCTAGCTATATTTAAATAAAAGAGTGTCAGGCTGACATAATATTTGCTGTTGACGCTGACATTTAGCTTCGCTGCGGTAATAACATATCTACCAACAGCATTTATTTATAATATTTCAATTGGAACGATAAAATTTCCATTGAGGGTTTTCTTGATAGCTACGAAAAACAACTTTAAACGATCTTCTTCAAACTAGCGTTGAAACGATAACTAAAGGTGACCACTTTTTTACATTTCGAGATTGGAGCGATTTTGTTTTGAAAAAAAAACGTACCTTTTAAAGCTTCTTGAGCTGGCTACATACTAAATGAATGTAATAAGTGGACAAATATAATACTTATAGGAATAAAACAGAACATGCGAATGGTTCCAAACTCAAGATTGAAGGACAAGCTATAACTAGACGTAAAGAATGAAGTCAAATTTTTATATTATTAGATACTATGACAATGAGTCATGTGCAGTCGTGGACATGGGCAAAAATAGTAACAATTAGTCATATGTTCTAAATATTGTATTGTCATCACCTATTATATGCCCACTAGTTTCTACGTATGTACATAAATAAGCACTCTAGTGACATGAATTACATAACACTGTGTTCGCAGTTCAGTACAGCCGAAGTGTAATACATACCTATAAAAAAATCTTAGACCGGTGATCCATGGGTGCATAAAAATGAAAGTATACACTTTAAAAGAGCAAACTACGACACCTAAGATACAAAATCTGATGTTTGTTAACGTTTCTGTACATAAAGCGTAGTATATAAAATTTGATGTTTGAAAAGATCTAAATAGATTGATAACCAGCGAGCAGATGATTAAGTGTTATATCGTATAACCAATGGAACACCCGCTTGCCACCGTTTCGTGTTTATTTTTGCCATCGCGTCAGTAAATCACGGCAGATTTTAATATTGCGCATTGTATACAATTGCAACTACAATTAAATATGCAATTGAGACTATTTTTACGTGCACATTGCTGCATATTGCGTTCTCATAGTTAAGTAAAAGGTTTACATATATGTTGACGATCGATACAGAAGCTATACTTCTTGAAACTTAATTACTGTCTTCTCTCGTAAAAAGCTGTAACACTGCTTACCCTAGCCTTTCATGAATGGCGACGGGTTGAGTTCTCGAGAATAATATGAGGCATTAGATCAACCCTTGTAGTCCGCTAAGCTTGGAATAAACGACAAAAGGAAATAATTCAAATGTTAAAACACAATCACCATACCTTACGTTCTCTAAGTCGTAGTTGCGTATAACTGAAACGACATTTAAATTGTTATACATATGTGTAATACAATGAAATCAATTATGGGTACGTTTCATTGGTAATCCTGAAATAGATAAACCGTTAGCAATACTGAAATATTAATAATTATATGTATACATGTAGTCGATCAGCCGTTTGATTACTATATCACAAACTCTGTGGACACATACTTTGGGATCAGAACGCCATGTGTAAAGATGTCCTAAGATATTATACGTTTCATTGTCTCCTACTTCGACACTTCAACACTATAAAAAGGCTAAGACAACGCCTCTCACTTTCCTCTAACACATCGAACGTGATGGTTAATCACTTAAGAGCGACGAGGGTCTGTTTACTTCTAAGATTAACCTGATGCACGTCAGCACGCTCGTCGATCATATCGCTCCAGTTTCGGTGAGAAAATATCGCCCTGGTATATTTCCGTGCAGTCTTTGCGCAGCAAGGAAAATTTTATTTATCTCATTTTTGTAGACACACAAATCCTATCTGATTCGACGTGTCATTCTTGAAAACTACAAGTAGGTACGTACGGACTTGATAAAAGCAACGTTCGGGGATTTAGGATGTATTTCGTTTATTGTTTGTTAGATTATGAAGATGATTTTTATATGTGCCATCAAAGATTCATTTTACTTGACTCTAAAGTTTTCACGCCTCTGCGCAGATGTGACCACGACCTGTAAAGGCTGCAAGCAGAAGTTCGATGTAGCAAGTCTGAGCAATAGCAGTGTTATTATAATTATAATTTAAATGTATCGGAGTTGAAAATATATAAGTAAATTTAATACAATCAATATAGTCTGTTACAAGATTGTTTAAGAAAAAATTAAACAGAGATATTTGACTTTCTGTCCACTCCGTAGGGACCTGGCGTGGTGAGATAATAACGATAACTTTTATAAACTAAATGCTTGCATTTGGTTTATCGCGTAGCTCCTATACAAACATTTAAGCTATTACAACATTGGTAGTGCGTCGATCGGAGTCAATAAACCCCGTCTAGACACAAAGACAATAACGTAATCTTATCTAAGTGCACTCCAATATTACGATGTAATTTTCCAATAGCCCGAATTGACGCTGATATGGCTCGTTAGCTAATAGGGTTCTAGACAACTTTTAGTTCTAGATTCTATTTATCTTCAAGAAGTTAAGAATATGCGTAGTAAAAGTAATGGAAGTACTAGAGATTGAGAATATTCTAGAACGTTCTGTATTGTAATGAGATTACATAACTGATGTTATTTCTCATAGGAGTTACCGTTACGATCTTCACACCGACTCATTGATTGTTTTATTGTTCCATATAGGTTGTCTCATAGTACAAAAAGTGTTCATGCTTTATAGTTGTATCATGCTGGCATGCAGTAAATTGGTACCTTAGAGAGCCTTCCCAGTATGTTACGGAGAAGAGGCTTGTAGGTATTGTGTGTGACAGTCATAAGAGCAATGAAATAAAGCTAATTGTCGTCACAATCGGTGTCACGCAGGAAGTGCAACGTAACACGTTAAGAACGTTTCCCACGGCCCGAGGTACGGGTTACCGCATCACTGATGGTATTACCAGTAGCAATTGTTTATTGAAGTAAGAATTACCTTTTAAAATTCGCGAGACACGAGTATCGTAAAAATAACTTCAATTAAAACTATCAAAAAGGACTTGAAAAATTATACCAAAAAGAAACATTCCCAATTAAAATATTTCCTTATCGAATGTCTAAATATATTATAAAATCATCGTCATAAATATGTATAACGGTAAGTAAGGGATGTTCTTAATTTGAATCCAGATGTCTTGGGTTCGATTCCCGAATTTTTAGTACTGGCTTCTAACTTGAAATTCCTAGTCGTCTCTCGATATCTGGATCTGTGTTCAGTGTATGACAATAAGCTCACCACCTACTCCACGGTGGGACGTAAACTTAACTGGTGAAACATGGGAGTGTACAGCCCTCCTCTGCACACACCTTTGGGGATTACAGGCGTGATATTAAATTTGATATGGAACCTCTTTTGCTGACTGTACAACCAATAAATTTACGCACACACGAAGCAATGAGGTGTCTCTCTATAGCGTATCACATATTGGTCGCCTTCTGTCATGGAATACGTCAATTCTAATAATATCAACGTACACACTTGCATCATAGGAACTCGTCCCGTTTATCTCGAAATAAACCGACGACAATGATTCCTTCTACAGTGCAGAGATAGCTTAGTTTCACAGCTCCGCTCCGACACAGCTCCTTGTTAACTATTAACTTACAGCATTTTAAATTCTTTTCGCCTTACATTCAGTAAGTTATATATTCGATGTATGACGTACGTAGGTAAATATAATTAATCCTTATTATAAAATTGGTTTTTAGTTTCTACTCTATTCTCCTTGACTGCCTTTTCTCAAGTTTTCCGTACAGAAAAAAAAACATTATGAATATAAACATTTAGTCTTTTCAGCCTGCTTTACTCTTCAGTAAACAGGTTGCTTGTCATTTTTCAATACATAAATAAAATTGGACGGTGGAAGACAACATCGTGAAGAAACCTACATACTTTAGCGTTCTCCATAATTATTTCTTCTAAGGGTAAACAGTTTGCCAAAGATCTCATTACCAGTTTAGTTAAACATGACCTTAAACTCTCTAATCACAAAAGAAAAATTGTTTTCGGCAGGAGAACGATGAAAGGTCTGAGAGAGACACACCCTAACATAAAATAGGTACTGGTACTTATCGTATAAAAGTGCTGTTTAGTCATCGAACCCACAGCCAATAGCGACTCGCTGGACTAACGGATCACCCGCACCAAGGTTAAGTACTCAAGGCCAACTATATCGAGAATAAGTTTCCTAACAAAAACGTAGCTGTTATGTAGAGTAATAAAAACCATTAACGTATCTCTTGTTGCCCGAACATATATTTTTCTTGGCATTTCCAATTATAAGAAACGCGGAAATATTTTGTTTCGGATTGTGAACATGCAAATCGATGTAGGTACCAAAATAAGTATTACTTGCCTACGAGCGTGGAGTAGGTCCTTTTGAGTCTTGTTTGTTCGGTAAATACATATGCATAAAGATTCGGTTTTGTGACTTTCCATTGTCACGCGTAAGATATCGGACCGGTTCGAATAGTTAATACTTTTCATGTTTGTTTTTTTATAACACTCTGTATAGTGACCGTCAAGTGTGATATAAATGTAAGTGTATAATTTGAAATTTTAATTAGGGTTTAAATTAGTATACTCGTCATCATAGTGCGACAATACGGTTCCCAGATGTTTTATGCTACGACATGCTATGTGCAGAGATAAGTCAATATACACCTAAATCAGACCAAACATTCAAGGAGTTAAATCTAGAACAATCTTTCTATATATCGATGTGTTAGATTTGTGAATGGATAAAAGCAAAAAACTTAACACAGTTTTTCAATGACATACAAAGATAAAGATTGATATAAAAAGATATGGACAAAGGGAAAGCATCTTTTCCGGCGATTATGTACATGTGTTTTTACCTTTTGCTACTTTTTTGAAATCGGCTCGCCTGATCGCTTAACGATCTGAGCCTAACAAACTAAATTATTAATTACTCCACTATCTTAAAGGAAATATTTCGTTGTACTTTATATACCTACCCAAAATAAAAGATCGATTGCGCAAACAAGTACTTGGCAAAGTCAGTAATCTGTCAGGATGTAATGGCATGTTTCAGCTCTTTGGCAGTAGATTATACACGGAAGGTAAATGGATCAATATGTCATTATGAATTTTGTTTTGTTTAAAATGACATTGAATAATGTACGAGAACTCACACACTTTCCTATTGTCCCAGACTAGGCGAAGCGGATATTGCGATAGCCATTAGATTAGACAAATATAACTGTAATTGCAAATTGGAAATTGAACCTACAACCCCCGACTTAGCGATCTGCATCGTTAAATACCTGACAATATTATAGTCACATTATTGAATTAGATATAAATATTGGATATGAGAGAATACAATTGTACGACGCATTACCCTCTCGGGAGTTTGTACCAGCGTGGGCATGTCGGGCGACGCGACGGCGGACCCTCCTGTCTGTGGACTAATGCCCCCAAGCGCTGACTCGTTCATTCCCTTATACTTTACATTGCACGTATACTTTAAAAAAAGCACAAACTCTAAAGTCGAGTGGTGCGCGCGCAGATTCTAGTTCCAGTCCCTCCGAATACAAGGCTGAAATGCAAACTATAAAACTAGATTTCTCACAATAAAAAGTGATTCATGTTCAACAATGCAATAACAAAAGGGTTGGTGATGATGAAAATGAAAAAAAAAACAACCGCATAAACGTATATTTATACAAAGAGAATGTTTTTAACCGAAGGGACACATACATATGTATAGGCATATGTAAATTGACGATCTGTAACTGATCATGTAAGAAACATCGGGAACGTCTATATCTGAAGTTATCCGCAAAAAAATGAACCCGACGAGATCTCCCCACACGTGAACTAGTTACAACCTATTCGATGTTGACATTGAAATCCGGTTAGAACTGGTTCACATTAGAACAAACGATATTTTCGACGTAACTGAGATATCCGATCGCTTGTGGCGTCGCTCGATGTTCTTGTACCTGTATTACATATTACGTCGTAATCCGTGAATGATATGACTTTGAAAAATGACAAACATTTTATAAAACTTGCATTAAATTTAAATTTATTAAAAGCATTGAAATTCGATAACGAAAGATTGTGGCAAGTTAGGTGGAAATTAAAGAACTGTAATTACCAAAATTTCATGATAAATTATACGTACGTACTGCTATGTTGCAATTATTAAATATAAAATATACATCCATGTCTAAAAATATGCACAATATCATATGAAAGAAATACATTTTCTTAACGTTTATCATATTCACTCGAGCGCCAAAGACAAGGAAGTATTTAGAAGAGACAAAAAAATACATTTTATAAAAGAAATTTTTTAAAGAACAAACACGAAGCAAATCTACGGCCATTAAATCTGTTACAACACTGCAGAACATTGCCAAACGATAAAATTTTTATATTCAGCCTGTGCTGTAGCGAAATACGAAACTAAAAAAAACTAGAAAAAGAATCGTGAAACGTCAATAAACACTCAACAGAGACTGCATATGAAACGATCTGTCAGTTGATTTAAACATTAGAGAGACAGACACGATCTGTCGGTAAACAAGCGAGTAGTACTAATGTTATTGCACGAATGTCATACCTCGCTGTTTGGCAGCATCAGCGATATTCCGAACTGTAACGGCCGGCATTGAAGAAACTCGCTCTTTGGATGTTCCGATCAAAACAATTGCAGTTATATCGGTTGCCGTAACTGCCGGGTGTTGTCGGAGTCATGTTTTATCACCGTCTGGAAGGTCTCCAGATGTCGTTTTTAATCGTTGATTTATTCGTCTCAGTGCACGGTACGTTCTGGACAATTTGTTTCAACCCTGGATTATGATATGAGATTGTATACGATATAGTACCATTTTATTTAATGCAGTTTTATTTGTATAGCTACTTCTCTCGGTGTATTGATCGATTGAATAAAATTGATGAATGAATGTAATGATAAGTATCTACATGATTTTTTCAATTTGTGTCTTAGCTACGTGTTTTACGTCCGATAGCTAGACACGGGTATCTCCTGCAACAGTGATTCTGGAACAAACTGCACCATGCTGCTCCAGTGTCCATCTCAATTCCACCTTCCGCAACAGATGCTTTTAAACTGCCTCTAAAAGCTCATGCGAGACTTAACTATTGTTCTGTAACGCTAACAACTGAAAAGGACGGCTTAGGTAACTCGTCTTTGGCAAGCGTTTGAAACGCTCTGTACTGCTTTGCACGGAAATGCTCCTGAAACTTGCTACTAGTAATCAGCCTTCTAGCATCTAACCGCGTTCACAGTAACTTACTTATAGTACTATTTCTTCCAATCTAGGCTTGCAATCTGTGCTATCAATAAGGGCTACGAGAGCTTATTGTTTTCAATTATATTAAAAATATATTACTTGTCTTTGAGATATTCTGTCTGTCTCAGTATCATTTTAATTTTATTGTATACCTTACCAACAGACCCACGATAAAACCCGGTGTTATCGCTTCCACCAGTTGCTGTAACCACTTCCAAGTTGTTCCAAACGAATTTTATTCTGTTATCGCAATAAACATTCCGGTGGCCCGAATAATAACGCTGTTGTATTCCACTGTTTAGAATACAAACACTGTTCAGTAACGATCTTAGGTAATTTCCTTAGAACTTAATATTGTCCGTTATCTTCGGTGCCGTTATACATTTCTATTAATAATTATTATTATAATAACACTCGTAGTGGGGTCGCGTATTTATGTTCCTTAGATAACGCACCGTTGCGTCCGACCCTTTTAATATATCTGCCAACACTCAATCGAATATGAATCTTATGCGTGTAAAATAAGGCTTTTATTTCAACGCACTTGTGCATCAATTGCATACTGTGGTACATTGTTATGATGATGTACGTAAGTGATGTTTTTAGTTGTTCAGTAATTAATTAATGTTAAGCCCTCGCGATACCAACGTTGATCTGAATATAATCTTGTGTGAAATTATTACTGTGTTCGTATGTTCTTACGACTTGTTATTTTCAATGAATGCGTGGTATATTAAGTACATTTGTTTACTCTGTATTATGTGTTATTTTCAATCTATGTATATATTAATATAAGAAGAGAGATCTTTGTACCTCTTTTTAAGAATATTGCGCGCACAATAGTATGAGGGTTGGCATAATTAAAGTTTACATAGAGAAGGAGTACTGAATGTCAAAATTAATATTTAAAATAAGTTGGAAAAACGTAAATTAAAAATGTCATTATTTATGTCCTCACTGTCATTGTCAGATAGCTGACAGTCTGTTTTAAATCAGTGGCAAAGAAAAACGATTTATAGAAGTGCCCCCTTTGAAAAAAATATGAAATTACGATTGAACATCGATCGCTGTTGGATCGTTAGCTAATCTCATTAAATCGGTCTCATAATTTTAAAGCTGCCTAAGGACATATAGGTAGAAACTTCTAACTGCATACTAATGTACATACATAGATCACTTTACATCTATGCACAGAAAAAACACTGAGGTACATAATAAAATCTTTGTAGCTGTCGAGAAGGGAATCCACTAAACCCAGTTCAACACTCAAAATCACCGCTTTGAGGCCATCAGGCCAACCAATACGCGTTGGACTAGCAGACCGGTTACTAAAAGGTTCGTTGACGATGACGATGATATGAGTACAAAAAAAAGAGATAGAAACAGGAAATAAAATGAACATTTTGAACAAGTGTCCTAAATTGCTTCGGCATCATTATTGTAAATATTGAACGGGTACACACGGAAAGAATAACGGGCAGATTAGTGGAATGTTTGATCAGATTTAAACAAACACACGAGTACGTACTTACTTACTTAAAGTCGTTTCACTTCAGGAAGGCATTTCGAAATGATAAATATATTACCAAGTTGCCTTTCGTAGTAAACGTTTCGTTAGTATTTAAATATATATGATGATTAAATTACTCGTATGTCTCTGACATCGCTGCGATTTTTTGTAAGACTAATATGTAACTGCAAGGAAACTGCAAATCGACTGTGTGTCGTCATTGTAATCGTTGGAACTGCACATCAGTTGTAAATGGCTGAGCAGAAATCTTAAGTTATATAGGTTTCGTCACAACTTCTCCCTTTCCCATTATAATAAGTGATATTAAGTACTTGATACGAACATGATTCTACAAAAACGTAAGTATAAGACCGTTTATTGGCTAAACTATAATCGTGTATAAGACCTTATATATTATGCATTATAAAAAGGTCATAAAATAATTTCATAACGTATTACTCACGATTGTAACGACACTCGAGGTTATCTCATTCAATCAATTACCATTAATATTAAGCATACATAAATTTCAATCGCCTCAGTTGTCGTAAATTTTAATTAAATGTGTCCTGTTAATTAAAATTCGATTTTAATCATCGATACATTTTGATTTAATGTTTATCGGAGAGTTGTATCAACTTTATGGTAATGCTGTAGGCAAACGCTGAATACGACAAGCTGAAAATGAGTTCAGAGGTGTTCATATAAGGAAGCTTATGTCCAGCAAGACTCATACAGATCATGAACTTATGGGACAATATAACCATATGAACCGGTGTTAAAAGACCATATATTTCTGGCCGGAACAAATTTTAATAAAACCTTATTTTTTGAATTTATATATTTTGTTAAACCCGTAAATATAAAGTGGCTATGATTGGACCGGATAAATCTGTTTGCAATAATACTGGTACGAGAAAAATATGTAATTTAAATTAAATTACAAGCATTACGTTTAAGAGTTTTATTATTTTAGAATTACGAGTATCTATGTTCATAGTTTATTATATCGCATTACAATTTACACTTTTTCATAAACGATAAGAGAGTCCAGAACACACACGTACTGTAGAAAGAGAAAGAATGTGGAAAGGGGTTGTCAGGAAATTACAATCCCGTAAAAACAGAGGCTTAATAAATCCAATCATATATTGGTGCCTTTGAACACTATACAATGGACATATTTTACTATACATATTATAATATACATCTGGCCAAGTTGAGGAAAGCATGCAGAGAATTCGAACAGCTGAATACATACTATATATCCATAAAGAAACTATGGTTACTGACAACAACAATGTATATTATTGTTATTACTAACCCTATAAAATAAACCGCTTTACTATTTTAAGTGAATTCGTAAAATTAAATTATTTTGCATATATGATCTTATTAACGATATCACGTTTGTACGAAGATAACCTTTATCAAAACATCCAAAATTAACATTTTAGTTCGCAAAGATTCCGAGAGAACAACTATTTATAAGTAAACGAGAAATATATAAGGTCGTAACAGACAGACTTGAAAAAATTACAATATCTTAAATTATACAAAAAAAAAAATTGTTTCGATTCGTAACTTGAAACAAAAACAAAAGTACAATTCGTCCCACGCGCGCTAAAATTGGACGTAAACAACGTAATTAAATTTAAACTAACAACAAACAACGCTCGTTTATTTGTTATTTGTTTATGATTTTGATTAATTATCCCTTCATTTGGGCATTACAAATAATTATCTCCAAAAAAAGTAAGGTTTTTGCAACAGTGATGTTAAAACTGAAATGAGAAATAAATAACTAGGTACTTATAATTGTCTGAACCAATTTTTTTTTTTATTTATCACCGTTTGAATATTTTTTTTATGTATTTCCATATTATGGGGATATTCTTTTAAACTTTTTATATTACGGCGAAATTCATAAAAATAGATAATTCAAAGCGAAGTGCATAGGTCCTGGGTTCCAATCCTGACGCGCATCTGTCATCTTTACAAAAGTATGTGGACTTCAAGGGATATAACTTTTTTTTAAAATATAATGATAATTATTTAATTTATGTACTTCGTGAGCAAAGTTAACATAACCAGCAGCTCTTGGCAATCATGACATTCTCATCCTGAAAAGAGACACGTGTCTAGGAGAACGATAATACGTTAATGACAATTATGGTGAACCATTGAATAATCATCGACTATTATTGAACATATAACGTAAATAAACATAGCATATTCAATATTGTAATAAGTAAAAACGTTTAAATGATACGCATGTCTCTTTTATTTGACACGTGATAACATCGTGATCGTAGGCCTTTATGTAAAAAATAATTACACATACGAGTGAGAGAGAGAGAACGTTATGTACATATGTACACACGAGGGATATTGATATAAATAGTAATAAACGCCTTGACCAGCGCAAGGTGAGTTAAACGGTGCAAGGTAATGTGATAAATGGGAAACGGGCGTGTTTATAAATATAGTATGGGTTATTGGCATTTATTGGAAAATTCATTACGTCAAGGATAGTTGGGTAATATTTTTATTGGTAGCCACGCGGAAATAACATATTTTGATATGCGATATGTAAGTGGATACACAGTGACCGTGATAATATGTAAAATTTTCGTATAAATAAAATAAATAAAACAATTCATTTTGAAATTTCAATTGAAAGTAAAAAATCATTATCTCTTTGGCATATTAAAATATACATATCTACAGAAATAAGTGTACAAATATGTTTTTTTTGAGACCAACATTTTTTTGTACTTCATTTGTTTTCGATTATTTTAAGATCTACAACACTCCGTAGCAAACTAAATCAGAGAAAAACACACGATGAAGGAAAGGCAAGAAACTTTGGTAATAAATTATGGACAGTTTTATCACTAATAAAGATCTCTTCCAGACAATCTTAGGGAAGAGTATTTGGATTGGAAAATGCATATCTACTTAATTGATAATGTTTGATCCCCTGACACTGATGTAAGTCAGTTTGGTGATTATGTTTGTTCATATCATTATTAGCCTGAAATTTTTATAATATTGATTTCATAACACGACTACTTTATTTTTGTATTTAAATATATATGTTATGTTAGGAGAATGACAAACGTAATGATTTTTTAAGTAGTTAGTCCTTTTGTTATTTATTTATTTTTATATTGCAGTCTTGTCTCCTCTTCTTCATGATTCGTTTCCTCAATACAGAGGATCGTGGCTCCTTTGTGTAAGGACATGCCTTATGTTCAACAGCTATATACCGAGCATCACGGAGTGGTCTCCATATTGCAATCTAGGTATTGTTAAAATGTAACACTCCTCGTAACCACTGGTACAAAAGTGAATGGCGTTACACAGCCTATGGAATTGATGTTTATTTACGATACGGTCCACATTTAGCATTGCGTTCGCGTCACGACATGTGTACGACTGTGTCCATTTACAGTCATACCGCTTACATTGCAAACAGCATAATATAACCCCAAATGTCAAATGGGTAACGCTAAAAATTTAACGATAAAAAAAGATTACAATTCACACAAGGCTATCAGATTACAAAGTAAACTCAAAGAGAACTCGTGTTATGTTAACAAAATGCCTGATTAATATTTTGACTACTAAATTTTACCGTGGGGTAACTAAACAGCTGCTGGTAAGGTCTACCTAGTTTGGTGT
>DWEE01001769.1:0-12611 GCA_018245755.1 Parelbella macleannani
GCGCGCCATGGATTTGAACCCAGGACCCCCGGAATGAGAGGCTGAATTCTTAACCACTAGGCTACCACTGCTTGTACAAAATAATTGTACATCATCATCATCTTCGTTATCATCGGTCTATTTCAGTCCACTGGACTGGACAGGCACTTCCCCAATGAGCGGTATTGCGCCATGTCCTCATAAGTCCCTAATAAATTATATCTAATATTGATAAATAATTTGTATTAGAATAATCTATTTACAATATGTTAGCGGTTACGCAACCCACGAGCGAGACCTCTGATACTAGCCTATAATTCACAGCGATGCCCGTATCAAACTGCGCTATTAAATTATTATTTCGGCGACCGCAGAGTCCAATGGGTTCGAAATAGTCTAACGTATTATAGTTAATTTGTTAGTAGAGTTCTGCGACTAACGGGTTGGTGAACCCATCTCTATACATTTATCATATTATTAAACCATGGTTTATGTGTGGTGACCTTTATGATAAAACAATTTGGCTGGTTTAGGAACTCATTAAACTTTAAATTTTTATGTTTTAGTTTAATAAGTACGCTTCGTTTACTTTCGAATCACAAAGTCACAAAATTCTTGTAAATGGATATTCCTTTACCCCGGTGTATTTTAATGGTGATTCCGAAGGCTATAACGTGGATAAGGAGGTATTAATAGATAAAAGCTTACTTAATTCTACCAACTCACTGTAAAAAAGAGGGTATCTCGAGAAAATCGTTAACAAAACAAGAAAAGTGTCTCTTATACCCATATAGGCATAGATCTGAGTTCATTATCATCGACCAGTTTATCAATAAAATGTTGGACGGGCATATTCTCTCATAATGAGAATTGTTAGGACTGGTCCACACTGGCTAATTGCGAAGTGGCAGAATTTCCAGACCTTAAAGAAAATTATGGGCAGCTCAAAGGTTTCATCGCTATGTTTTCCTTTATTCAAGCAATTAAGATTTCTCCTCCCAATCCCAGGAGTCGGAAAATAAATTCTAAGTCATAAGCTATCACTGCTCACAACATACATTTCCGAAATCACTTTTATCGTTCTACTATTGGAAAACGGGCCTCCTCTCACAATGAGAGAGACACACACATCTAATCTGAATTAAATTGCTTAAATTTTACACACACATGCAATAGGTCAACGTGTGTACGTTGACCTCAGGGGCGGACCTTAGAAACTGTTCCGATAATTCACAGCCACGGAAATGTACCGATGAAGCCCGCTATTAAGTCATTAAGTTAGAATTTAGGCGACCGCAGCGCCCAATGGTCCGGATTCAACCCCAGCGTCCACTAATAAGAGGGCTTATTTCGTTATAGTAGTGACCTCTGCTTGTCTAAATTTAAATATGCGACGAAATATTATATAAATACGGCGTGAAAGAAACGTAACGTCATTGATGTAATCCCCGAAGCGCTAAGCAGGGGTAGTACACTCCCACGTTTCACCAGTTACGTTTACGACCCATGGAATAGGTGGTGTCCCTGGTGAGCAAACCTAAACATAATTTCACATTAGTCAACTTGAAATTCTATAAATATAAAATTATGTATCTTTTACACATACATACATATATTCGTTACTTTATTGACTGGCCTGTCAGTTTAGTGGTTAGTAACTCTAATATGTAGGTATTTGTTCTGTGACTAGATATAAAATTATCTATGATAGTAAATTTGCTATCTGTTTAGTAACCATAGTAACAATTCAGCCGAGTTTAGAGTCGGATGACCGTGTGAATTTTCCGAGAAAATAATTACTATTTAAATTTACAAATAATTTTTCCACAATAATTTTTCTTTCACTTTATTTAATAGTGGACGATATACATAGATCGCACGACACTGACATTCATGGTTATTGAAATTAGGGTTAGCATAAAAAACGTATAGTTGCTAAAATAACACCCTCTTTCCGTGTAATCAATAGCAAGTTATTAAAAAACATCTATTTTTTTGCACACTTTGTAATAATTGCTTGTTATTTTGTAGTCAAGATCAAAATTATCGCTAAAAGGCACAATACCATTCTGGGAAATTAATAAACTGTGACAGATATGTAACGTTGTACCAATGTCATATGATATTAGTCAATTTGCGACTAATATAGGACACTTAAGCGACTAATTGTAGTAATTGTAACCGTCTCTATCGATATATAGAACTGCAAATTAGTCAATTTGCACTGCGGTTAGTGCTTATAGCAAATTCGGGTGACCACAGTTTTGAATTGCCTTTCCGGGCTACGTGCACTTCGAATGAGGAGATTACCTGGCTTTATTTGGACAGCGGTCGTTGTTTGGTCGCCTACCTCATAAAATGTTAATGAGGAAGTAATTTCTATGGTTCAGTAAGTTCAGTACTTTAGAGGTCAATGAATTTGGTATTCACGTGTTTTTGATCGCTTGTTCAGCTCATGCGGAGATCCATGTTACGATACTTTTACCTATTCCCCATTCGCCCTTTTTTTTTTGGGTTGCAATTATTTGGTAAATCTAGTTGTAAGACTCACGAGTATGTGGCATTTAATAGAACAATGACATCGCCCCCTTATAGCTATGCTAGAGGAATTATTTTAGCCTTGAAAACAAGTGACGCATTCCAGTGTAGCAAGCGTTAACAATGTATCTATGTAATGGAGATTACATGCATTTATCCACTTCCATATCCATAAGCAATAGTAAACTTACTTCTGTAGTACCCGTATTCCCGTTACGTAATACTTTTCGAAAAAATCTAAATTTCCAAACCCACCATCAGTTTTCATCGTACCACGGTTCTACTTGGATCCCTTCTCAGAATGGGAAAGGTTAAGCCTTTAGTTAAATATTTTCGTACGCATATATAACAAATGTACAAAGACATGTAAAGTACCTGATTTTACTTTCCAATTGAACGATAACGTTGATTCATTCATCCCCGCTCCCATTCCGAACGAACAGTGTTCGAATTGCATATGGATGGCAGAGTAGCAAACGTTGAGCGTTCTATTGCGATTGCAACTGGATTGCGTGTTTAGTTGCAATCCAATTTCGTTTGCTGGACAGTAATCTCTGTATCAGCGGGTGGGCGTGGCGAGTTCCAATGGATTGGCAGTTTAAATTACATACTCTAAAAGGCGTGTGGTAGCGGCTGTTGAGATCTACGGAGGATCGTGCGTTCTCGCACACCTTGGAAAAAGCCTATGTCCAGCAGTTGAATGGTAAAGGTTGGTGTAATGGATGAAGCCAGTTTAAATTAGTATACAGCTCAACCCTGTCTCACTAGCCTTTATGATGATAAAGGCTAATGGTTGGTGGTGACCAACAAAACTGAATGTAAAAAACAGTTGCTGACGATTTTTATCAAGTCTCACCAGGGTTGAAGACCTCCGATAAAACTGTACTTACCAAAAACAGTTGGGATAGACTTATACTCGTCTTCCAGTTGCTTCCTTTGGATGCAGATAATGTGTAGAAAGACATATAAGGAATATGTAAACCCGGTAAAGAGCTGGAAGGACAATGGCCGCAAAAGCTAGTAGAGGCCATAGGGTAGAAGTGGATGTGTCGATGGACACGTTGCTTGCGTCACCATTCATGTTATTTCTAATTGGAGTGTTAATTTTATTGCTCGAACCATTTCTGGTTAACCAAATATGCTAATGTATTAATTAGCGTTCGATGTCGATTTGTCAAGCTGTTCAACGTAAAATTAACGAATGGGTCCGTATCGTCAGGTCTTGTGTCTATGTATCCATTCATCGGTCTTTGGATGCCCACTTCTAGAAATATGCTTTTCCTAATCGGCACCACTCTTTCCGGTCCTACATCAGAGTTAATATAATGTTAGTAATAGATAATATAGTAAATTAACACCTGCAACATCTTTTCACCAGCTCGCAAGGTTTGACTGGTAGACAATTTCATGAGCAAGTTCGCCCTTTGCTACCCTTTACGTTTACAATAAAGTTTAAATAAATAAAAAGACAGAAAATAAGTAAGCAAAAAACACAAATTCAATGTGTTACTATTAGCAACATTTTTATACTAAATTTTATGATGAGATTTGTGATAATTGATAAAAAAAATGTCACAGTCGTCCATTGACATGGCATTACCAGGAAATAAGAAGTAGAATGTATTAAAACCGGATGTTAAACTCTGGATACACCAAATTCACCTTTAGGTAATTTCTTGGCCAGAACCAGAATTTCAAAGACATTGAAACCTTTCGAATAATCACAACCACCAAAGTTACAATAAAATATTCAGTCAATATTTTTTACTTACGAAATCTACTCAGCGTACTTATTAAAGGGTAACGGAATTAATTAGTGGAACTCAACTAAGATTAAAAGTTGGTTGGATTAATCCCTAATCCGTCAGTTGCAGGGTCCGCTTTCGGTGTTCTGAGGTCAAATAGACCCATAATAGGGTAGAGACAATGTCAACACAAACTTCATCAAGTCACATATACTTAAAGGTCTTGCGAGACATAACTAGCGGGTAATATGTAGAAGTAATTTTCTAGTTCATGAATACGAGTATATAGTTTTATATATATGTATTTAGTAAAGTCTTACGAGATGTCAGTCACAGCTGCGTGCGAAGCACAACGGATAAGATAGGAACTTCTGTTAATAGGCCTCCACATACCTTCCTTCGAAGTGTGTAGTATGCTTAAAATGGCGGTTTGCTTTTCTACAATTGAACTCTGATAATCGTTTCAACTTCCATTAATATTAATAATAGTAATGATTACCGTCGAGACAACCTTGTGACGGCTTTTGGACGGACACACGGCGATCTGATCTCAAACGAGGCAGAGCAGTTTCTCTCCCGGGAAAAAAGTACAGCTATCAATATTCACTATTTAATAAATTAATAATCTCGGGGCCGTTACTTAACGGAAAACTATAGTACAGGTGAAATTACGTTACAACACCAAGTATACAGCATTTATGTAACTCTGTAAGTTTCGCTTGCTGTAACGCCATGCATGTACATATGTATTGTACCTCTCTCTTTTCCATGTATGTACATAAATCACACTCAGAAGAAATATGAATCTACACACACGCCATGTTCCGTTCGCGTGTATTACATATACAGTCCATATTTTTGAACAATATTTCCATAGAAACTACTGACTACAAAGAGCTATTGATTGTGCAGATAGTTTTACACTTCCTCGTCGCAATCAGACGGCTTTGTTCAATCAATCGCGTCGGTCTCAAGATTATTATAGATACATGACAAGACTATTGCAATCTATGCCAAACATACATTTTTTATTGTCACGTTTATATTCCCCGAAGGGGTAGGCAGAGATGCGTAGTTCACTCCCACGATTGATCTGTTATATTCTACTTCCCACGATGTAATACGGGAGGAGCCTATAGGCTTGTAGAGGGACTAGGAATGTTGTAAAAAAATTTGAATTTGAATTTGACTAGGAATGTTGTAAAAAACGGTCGTAACTGACACGGAATCGAACCAATGACGTCTCGATCAGCAATCACGCTAGCAACTATCCGACTAACGAGGAAGTCGTCGGTCACAACCCACCAGATGGCAACAAGTGCAATATACCTTTGATCACACTATTGACGAAACACACACACGCATACCTACACACACAGTCAGATATACGAGCAGCAGTACTACCAATAAAAGAACACGAGGTGGCATCAATGAATAGAAAAATCTGGGCGCGCCCGTAAACAGTCCTGAATAAATTTGTTTAGGGCACGGAACGGACCGGTGACTCTAAACATCCCAACATTTAGCTCCTCCGACGCCTGAGCTGTAACTTACCGATGAGGATAATATACGTGCGCAATCACACGTAGTACGTACTTACATATGTATGTACACGGACGTGTGTATGCGGGCAGACTTTGTACTTAACACCTACTGCGCATCTGCCGCATTACTCTATTATGTACTTACTGTTTGGATATTTCAGACGCAAACGAATGTGTAACACTTCTACTTCGTTGGCTGAGTGGTTGGATTCTCGACTGCTGATCGTGTGGTCCTGGGTCTGATTCCCGGGCCGGATACTATAGGATTTTTTTAATTTTGATTTTTTTAGTAGAAATTTCTAGAACTGGCTCGCACTCTGGATCCGTGGCCGGTGTAGGGCAATAGGCTCATCACCTATTCATGATGCGACGTAAAGTTAACTGGTAAAACGTGGGAACGTACTACATTCCTTTGTCTACCCCATCGTGAATTACAGGCATGACGTTACGTTCTTTTTCAAGGACGCACACTCGTTCTATTAAGAATATTTCAATAAAAACTATATAGAATTCCTATAATAAATTACGTTCCATTCATTTGCCGGCCCGTAAATGAATGACTGTATGGCACTATTCATAACGCCCCTACATAATTTCAGCTGAACGTAACGTGGTAATGTAACTTTACGTTCCACTCTCGCCATCAGGTCGGCGGGTCGCAGGTCTAATGCGGCGAGTTAACAGATCGATATCGTTAAGCAGGTGTGACCAACTATACGGAATTGTTACGGGCAGGAAACGGATATAGACAGCAGAAGCTACTAGAAGTGGCTTTCTAGTAGCTAAAGACGAGTTCAGTGGCGTGCTACTGGAGAGGCATATATGTCCAGCGGTAGGAAGAAATAGGCTGGTAATGATGGTATCGAATTAGGAATTCGTATTGCCCATTAAACCGAATAAATAGGAAACAAATAAGGTAAGAAAAGAACGTAAATACGTACATATGTATACCTGTTCAATAATTCATAAGCGTTTCACGAATTACGTCCCTGAATTGATATTGTGTATCGGATTGTAGCGATTGTTCGAACATTGCCGTTTGTCAGCGTTCCCTATTAAATACATTGAAAACCTTTTATAGAACGTGTACGCAGCCCTTAGTATACCTAATACTGAAACATAGTAACAAGTAACATATTATATTATATGCATATAGTATATATACTCGTATAACGTAGCGAAGACGGCACTCCAGTTACGTGCAGTGACGCATGGTAATACGCAAAGTGTCTGGCAGTGGTTGGAAGCGAAGTGCTGAAGATCGAACTTAGTGACGTGCTATTGAAGAGGCCTATGTCCAGCATTGGATGGTGACGGGCTGATGATGATGATGACGTATATCTGTTCTTTCTGCCGGCCGCGTAAGTGATCTGCGTAACTGGATGCTGATTATTATCTGTTCAGGAAAATCTTTCAGTTAAAAATTTCCTAAAATTAGAATAATTTTATATAAGATTAATCCCCACAAAGGCATGAAATTAGGTACTAATGCTGATCCTATTTTCATTTATCCAGCCGGGCGAAGCGCTTGTTAAATACATATAAAAGGGTTACGTTAAACATTGGTTGTTTTATGAAGGTACCTATAAGAAAAGCAATGTCCCCCGTTAACCCATTCTTAAGTATCACCTTATCTGAAGGATATTCTCGGTTATACATAAATATTATTATTAATTATTGGGCTAATTTTATACGTACGAGTATTCTAGTCCGACTAATATTTTTTTTGGTCTTAGTTTAGATTTTACGTCACAAAGTGATTATACTAACCAGCAAGGTATTGGGAATAAAACTAGTCTGTATAGTTATATAATTAGTTGTTGAGGTGTTTATATATATAATATTTCTTTTTTAATGAATAATTAATTTATTGTCTAAAAACAGTTTGCCCATTGTTGAGTAATAATAGTTCAAAATGCTTATATGTATAAAAACTTTATGAATCACGTATGGCAAAGCCCATCAAAAATTGAACGGTAACTTAAAAATAATCATAAAGAAATTGCTTACGAGGGTAAAAAAAAAGTCTCGTAGATACATTAACACGTTTAATAACCTATGAAAAAGGTAACAAAAGTGTTGTTTTCTACGCTTTTGTACTGGGAAGAATACTGTGTCGCGCCAAGCATGGATTTTATTCGTTGTAACAAAAATAAAGTTAATAACACTAATAAAATATTGCTATCCGGAACACTAATTATCAGAGCCCGATTCGCACTTCACATTTTTATGCCGCTACGTGACAAAGGAAAATGTGATTTATGCCGCCTTATTAGAGAACACGCAGATAAATCACAAAGGTCCCCAGATATTGGGATTACGGTTATGAAAAATGTAATATCCGACATTTCTCGAAAGGATTTTTACACGTAGCCATCCGTTGTTCGAGCTTTGAAGATGATTTTTGTCTTTGCAGTGTTTTTTTTAAATTCACAAAAAGTTTTTCAATAGGCTTATTTTCATCGTGTTCAATTATTTTTTGTGGTAGATTCATATTTAAATAGTTTCCTCTCATTGTTATTGTATCATCACGCCTGTTCCACTACTGGGTAGGCAAAGACTACCCAGTGCCTAATATTTCTATCCAAACAGACTTGACCTGCTTCTTTTGTATATATCACTCTCGTCATACACGCACGTCGGTTTTGGAGACATCTCAATCTCCCATCAGCTAGTATCTGATCAGTTAATAAACGTAACATGACGCCTGTAATCCCCGAAGAGGTAGGCAGAAGTGTGTAGGTACTACACTCCCACGTTTCACCAGTTACGTTTAAGTCCCATGGAATAGGCGGTGAGCCTATTGCCATACACCGGGCACTGATCAGTTAATAATTTTTTTTAATGCCTACATAGGTACAGAAGTATTAACTACATGAGTTTGACAAATGTAAAGTAGTCATCCCTGGTCAATAACATTTACAGTTGAACTAATTAAAGTCCAAACTAGAAGACCAAGTCGAAAAAACTATCTGATGTGCTCAAAGATTCCATGAATGATACAAAAAAGTCTACCAACGTCTCAGTAGATATAAGTAGACGCTTTATAAAACACATGTTTCGAAACTTGCGACTGAAACTTGCTATTACATAAAAAAATCCGCCAAAAGCGATCCTATACTAGAACAAGCGAATTTATTATCAAAACCTACAGAATAATCTCCATATATCATACAAGTTGGTACTAAAAGCGTACTTCGAACATGTGCGCAGAAATCTGTTCACTTCCAGTAATGAGGAATTTATGGTGGATTTATAGCTGTGTAGTTCCTAACTATTGAATAAAACGCACGTGTGAATAAGGAGATTAATGGATGGGTTCGACTGCGAGTGAATAGAGATAATGTGGAGTAGACGATTTTACGGTAGTAGTTATGAAATTTCGATTAGTCATGAAAAGTAGTGTCATCAAAATAAAAAGAATGAAGCTCTTGGTATCAACCTAGAATTACAATTACTAATTGTAATTACAAATTCGATTGGTTGCAAATGCGACTGCTGAACGACGGATCCTGGGTTCGATCCTAGAATGATCTGCTATAGTACTTATATATAGTAGTAACTTGGCGTCTGGATTTGTATCCGTTTTAAGGCAATAGGGTTACCGCTTATTCTGTAGTGGTATGTAAACTTAACTGGTGAAACGTAGCAGTGTACCACTTCAGAGGACTTCTGAATATCCCCTTCGGAGATATAGGCGTGGTCTACAGGCATACAAGGGAAATAAATAATGTGTGCTCCTTTTCTGTTACTTATAAAAATAGTAGTATTAAGTAACAGTATTAAGTAAAAAATATATTTACAACATTCGTGTTAGTATACGTAAAAGATACACAATAAACATACAACGCAACAATATTTCAGCTCATAATGGAAAAGTGATTAAACATGTCTAGCTCAGTCGCGCGTGGTGGAGCTAGCAGCTAAGTAGGGTTTTGTTTAACCGAGTTTGAATGCTTCTGTACCGGAAAGGGCGGGAGTAATCTCGTAGGGATAGCCATAAAGGAATTTGTTATACGATTATACGTATAGCGATTTTTTTCTCTGATTCATCTGCGCAAGACAGATAAATCAGCACGTTCCAAAGGTCATTTGTGTCGTCATCGAGACATTTGCTAATGTGTTATTACTGTATGTAAAATGGAAATAAGAAATATAAGCGAGCGTGAATGGTATATGCAAAAGATGTAGACTTAAAGAAGTCCAAGTCAAAAGTATTATAAAGCAGTATAGATGGTGGTTACGTCTTTAGCTATTAGAATCGCTATTTTCTTCCATACCTACCTACCTACCACCATAGAAAATGGGCGTAGTACTTGTATAATAATAACAAAATTTTATTAAAACTTACCCAGGGCGTGTGATCTTAAACAAGGAAAATCCTGTGTCATCATAATAACATATGTACTTATATATATATTAATATGACATATGTACGGAGGCACGTAAATTTGAAATGACAAGGTAAACATTGATGTTCCTTGTATTTTTTTCTTATGTCCTATCGACCTCACTTTGCGCACATAAGCAATTTTAAACTGAAACACCTCTGGAACGGAACCCGAACGCCAGCGGAATTCCACACGTGCGAACCATTACTTAACTGTTGGATTCCGGTCTCTCAGAAAATTTCCAACGGTATTACTTTGCAATTGCTAAGACAGCTATTTTCTTAGCCATTTATTAACAGTTATTGTATTGTTCTTCTTGTGTTCAGAGGAGACTTCTACCCAACAGTCACACAATGTTGGATGAACGATGATGATGAAAGGGTTGATGATGATCGTATTATATAATGCGCTCGTAATTCTGAGGGGGTTGTGTAATGCAAGGGATGTTCGGAGGGGCCGTTAATCGGTCGGTCTCATTTGTTTTCGCAGTCGTTAAACTTTGCGAGAGGCCCAAATATTTGTAAAGGTACGTTTTCATAAACTGTGTATATAAAAGGCACTCAAAGTACAATAAATATGGACGCCATAAAATACATGTTGAACACATACATTTTCGTATTTAAATAATTATAATTATTTTATCTGTAAACTAGTAAGTTAATTGCGTTATAATTTGAGATAAACCCTAACGGGAAAGGCTTTTTGTAAGTGTTAAAAAGGTCGTTAAAGTATCTATATCAACTGATACATATTACTGGAGTTTTTATTTAAATAAGTATTGCAGCATACTGGGTTCAAATCCCGGGTCGGGTACTATTGGATTTTTTTAATTTAGGATTTCTAGTAGTGACTCAGAGTCGGGATTTGTGCCTGGTGTATGGCAATAGGCTCACCACTTATTTCATGGGACTTAAACGTAACTTGTGAAACGTGGGAGTGTGCTACACTCTTCTGCCTGCCCCTTCGGGGATTAAAGGCTTCATGGTATGTTTTTATTGCAGCATATAGGTATTCTAGGAATATCCATAGAACTTGCAAATAATTGTACTAAATAAGTTTTAAAATCATTTTGAATACAGAAAGGATTCGTTTCCGCCGCGGCGAAGGACTTCGTACATATTTGAAACTAGTTGGTCTATCCTAAAGAGACATGAGACATTTAAAGTTTAACAGTAAGTGTACGTTATGCTACGAGAATTTTATCAGTAAAACAAAAAATATTAGCAATTTTTTTTGTTATCCCTTTTATCGTTCCACTGTTGAACACGGCTCTACTCTCAGGCAGACAACTGCAGACCAAAAATTATATACTTGAAATGAATAATTCGGGCAAAATACAAGGAAAAACCCGATGTCGAATTTCTTCATTCGTAACGCAAACATTTCGTTACAATATATAATAACCATGTAACCAGCGTAGAATTTAAACAACATTCGCGCCAACACCTTTGGAACATACCCAAAACATTCCCAGGATTCCACACGTGCGTCCCATTATTTAACTGTAGGATCCCGCTCTTTCCGGGAGTTCAGCGCCGGATAGCACATACGCATTGCTAACTCTACGTTATTTGGATTGATAATTGAATTTAAATGAAGTGTTGCTATTTCTCAAGACTATTCATAGGTCGGTTTTTCTTCTGTCCCGATCTGTTGTGTCATACTTCACATATGCTCATCACGCCTTTGATTAAAAACACAACAAGTAAATTTACGCTAATAAAGGGCATAATTCACATACGAGTAGACTGACAATTGAATTTAAATGTAGTGTTATGTATTGGCTATTTTCTGTCCATATGCCATACCTCCAACTTTCATGCGCACTATACATTTGCATATAAACGAACTAAAATATTCTGGTAACAAACGGCATATAACATAATGTGTTCTCTCAAGGTTTTAGTATTCGTTCAGGATAACGCACAGTTTAGCTCTCCATTGCCTTGCACTGTAAGTAAAAGGGTATGAGGGTCGACCAATACATCAAGTTATCTGATGACGGCGACATCTACTGGGACAGTTGATTAGTCACTGTAGAAGCATAGCTTCATAACGTCCACACGACGCGTCATTTTTTCACGCTTCACATGTAATCCGAACACAACTAGTAAGTATGTATTAGGTATTTGAGATTTCTTTGCTATTTGTTTTATAATCAATTTTTGCATATGCTTCATCATAAGTAATTAGACAGTTATAAAATGTTTAATATGTTATTATCCTTTGTATGTAGGTACCTAATTAAGTAAATATTTTAAATTTTATCAATACAGCTTTTTCTAAGGAATTTGTTTAAACTTTGTTCTATTTTCTATGCATTTTAATCAATTTCATAAAACAAGGAGATGAGAGAATGAACACGAAAATGAACTAATTAAAATTTATTTTGTTCATTTCAATTAAAAAATAAT